>JAAVUC010000472.1:0-55884 GCA_014898925.1 Fusarium nelsonii
ATATTATCTGATCGGATACCGTATTTCGCAATTATATTCTCTACAAGCCGAAACCAGCCACAAATAATAGTCGGATCTTCACATTTAGCTTTCTGATAGTTATATCTGCAAAATCGACTTATCTTTAGGTCTAGTTATCGCTTAATGAAGTTATAAGCCTAGTTCTTGCCGACAGGTAGCAAGTTACGATTGGCAAGTAGGGAATTTGCGATATCTTCCACATATAATAGTCGCGAGGGAAATCCTCGCGAATCTAGGTTAAGAAGGAATCGTACTATTGTTTATTCTTCCTAATCGGACAATTTTCGTAATTTTGTAAGAGTATCACGTGTTGAAAGAATGCCTTGCCGGCGGCGAGCTAATATACGGTAGTTAACGGTATAGATAGATACCGCCCGTCGGATCGTAAGTTTTGGGTCATTCTGAAGGGCCTGAAGGGCAAGATTAATCCTAGCTTTATTTGAAGATCGTGGCATTATGGGTGGTTGAGAAATATCTAATTGAATAGTGATGGTGTAGGTTGAGGGATTTTTGGGACACTCGCTTGTGTGGGACACTCGCTTGTGATGTACGTTATCTTACACTTTTCGCCTTATCTCATACTTTTGTGGCCAACTAAGCTTGCTTAGTTGGCACCCCCTCCCGGCTAGCCAACGAGTAATATGTAACGTAGATGAACCAGTTTTGATAAGAAAGAAATTCAGGTCATGCTATTTAGGAGCTTAAAGAAACCGCAAAATCTTGATTCCAATCGGTCGATAGCCGGCTTGAAATAAATATGCATGACACTAAACCAGAAATAGTAAGTGATAGAGTTGCCAACTGAAGGAGGCTCGCAGATCGATCATAGCTGAGTCTCAGACCATACAATAGCCCGTATCTCACATACACGCAGCGAGGCCAGATCTTAGGCAATAGATACAAGCCATAAAGCAAAAAAAATGAATCTTCAATGAAACAGTTAAGAAAGAATCCTTATAGCTATATTTTAGAACGTGGATCCAACTCGGAGCAATTCTGCAATCCCAGGTTTCTCAAAGCTGAAAGTTGTCAATATTCCAAAAAGTAACCAGAAATAAGATAAGCAGCAAGATTCCCAGATATCAATTCGTTCTCGTATTGATCTTAAGCCGCATATTCCTAGAAAATATGCTCCCCGCAGCTTTGGTGCAGGTTAAACTGAGTTATGCGCAAGTGCGCACAACGAAGCAAGGGGCCTACTCAGCCTTATTTGCCTCAGCTTAATTCTTATAACTAACCTCCTCAGTATGAACATACCCCGCACTTTTCCAAATGTTCCCACTTGCAACTTGCCATCTCCATCAACTCTAACTCAATGATCATTGCGGTAATAGCATCATTGTCTCAACTACACAACACATCATATACCCATTGGTTCTTACCTATCAGCTATCAAGATGCCTGACATTGGTGATGATATCAACTCTTTTATAAATCAGCATAACGCCGCCAGGATAGGAAAGCAACATGAATCAAAGGCTTGGCCCACCATTCCCGCAGCTTACTATACTCCAAGCTCAATGCTTCTAGAAAGAGACACCAATAGCTCCCTCACCCCAAGCATTACCAGCAGCTCAACATATATGTCATCCTGCTTTGGTAGCCCAACTTCCCAACCCTCATCCCTCTACACCGAGCCATCTCATATTGCTTTCCCACAGTCAGGGCCCTATGTAGCACCTCTACAACTTATATGCGAATTCAAAGGTTTTGCAGAGTGCGATAGGGTATTCCATAATAGTGATGAAGTTCGTTGGATTGCACATGTTGCGGAGGAACACTTACACTACAAGTTCCCAGTAATATGTGTCTGTTGGTTCTGCGACCGTAAATTCAAGGCATTATCCCAAAGCCAGGCTGATACAGAGGCCTGTTATCGGAAGCGCATGCATCACATCGCAAAACATTTCCGCAGTGGCCTCTCGGGACTGCGGATGTGTCCTGACTTCTTCTTCCTCGATCATTTGCACAAGAATAGGTTGATCAATGAAGAACAGTTTGAGAGATACTTTAAAGACCCTCAGATCCCCAATTTGCATCCTGATACCTCAGGTCCTGATCAGTACCAGAGGTTGGGACGGATAGGAGGCAGCCGGTCACGGTTCTTGTCTTTACGATCATCCTCTATACCATATTCCCCAGACCAACCCTTTCAGCCGCGTCGTACTATGAAATGCCCGGTTTGTAACTTTTCTACCAACAGGTATGACGACGTGAAGTAAGAAAGAGTTATTTTGATACTTTTTTGCAATTTATTATACGACAAGCACTAATCTCTTGCAGAGGCACCGTCAAAAGGGTTGTAGGCCAAAAAGAGAAAAGGGAAAGGAAGGCACGGGCCCTGACCCTAACAACACAGATATCTTGGCCAAGGACTGCAAGCCCGGGCCAAATACAGGCACTGAAGGCTGGCCTCCAAAGTTTGGTCTCATCGCTCGCAGTTCAAATAACTCACCATCTCTAAATGATAGCTGGGAAAACAAAGTTCCATCTCATAATACCATCGGGTCATCGATGGTAAAGCTTGAACTGAACCAGAGCGAAGGGCCTGCCGAAACTTTTACCATGGGGTCTTCTCCAAACTACAGCCGACAATATACTCTACCGCTTTTGCCAAAACTACCAGAAGATCTGGAGTCCAGTGTTTCTTCGCAAACACCTGAAAGTGATGGAAGTTCTCCCATCACAGAGGCGTATATCGACGAGCGGAAGAGGCAGATTGTCGACAGCATTGTGTCCAACGTGACGCAGTGGCTGCGTTCAATGTTCAACTCGTGTCGTAAAAACGCCGAGGGTGAACCAAGCGGCGCATCGGGGACACCAGACAAATCGCAGAGATCAAGCCCCAAAGGAAAACCATCGAATCGTATAACACCTAGCAACCAAAAGAGAAAGTCGACGCAAATCGACGATGGCGAGACAGATGAAGATAATGAAGAAGGAAATAAAGAAAGCCGTAAAGGTGGTAAAAAGCCCATTCAAAACCACAACAGTCGAAAGTACGCCTGCCCGTACTTTAAATATAACCCAGCCAAGTACAAAGAGTGGAGGATTTGTCCAGGCCCAGGTTGGGTGGATATCAATCGAGTGAAGTAAGCATCAAGAGGGCGCCATCCTGCTTTCGAGCATCAACTAATCTGTGACTAGAGAGCATCTGTAACGGCGCCATAAGCAACCCAAATATCGCTGCGGACGCTGCTGGCACCCTTTTAAGGATGAGCAGTGCTATATGGACCACCTCCGAACTGAAGAAGCATGCCCACTACGAGAAATGGAACATGTTGAGGGTTTTGATGCCGCACAAGAACGGAGTCTGAGGTCACGAAAACGCCCTGATCGAGAGCTTTCGGAGGATGACAAGTGGAGGCGAGTTTTCAAAATCCTGTTCCCACACATTTTGGATGACGATATCCCGTCTCCTTGTGAGTTTATCTGATCACAAATGGGTGTGTTGTGAAATTATCATGCTAATATCTATAGTCTATGAATACAACCAAGCATGCCAGAAAGAGGATAACCATCAACAGTCCGAGTCCGGCTATTTAGCACAATGCGAAGACTACATGGTGAGAGAAGTTCCGCAACGTCTTCGGCAAGCTTTGGCAAGAGAGTTAGGTCGAGACCTTACTATCGTCGAGGAAAGTCTAAGGCGAAAAGCAGGCGATTGGGTAAAGACTCTACTTGAAGAAGCATTCCGGGAACTCAGACAGAACCGGGGCTCAGATGGCCAATCCCAACCTAATGAAGAATCGGGCTTGCCAATCGAAGGGCCGAGCATCCCTACCCCTCAAGCAGGTAGCTCAGGAAACGATAACCTGTCATATGAGGAAGAGAGTCAGACGTGGCTAAGCAACTTCAACTTGGACTCTTTGGATCCTTTCATGTTGCTAGGAGAAACGGAGTTTGCTTTTGACAATGGTGGATTGCTGGAAGACTTGTTGAGGCCTGACGATGGTGATGATGGCGAGACAAGGAAACTCTCTGATTCTGGATATGGATCTCATAGCTCTATGCAATCTGAGAAATAGAACTGGAAACGCTATACACCTCTTTGGGGCCCATAACTCTAGCTCGGACCAAGAGATGATTATTGGACGAAGCTGGGATCGGTCAAGTAGGCCATGTTTTAGGCATCAATACTGGAAAATCTTTCGATAGACCTAGACACTAGCTATGTCACAATCAGCTGTCTCTCAGCCTCAATACGTTCTAGGCCTAACGCGGGGCAGAAGTAGGTTTGCAGGGGTTTAAGACTGAATATATTGGCAGTAAGGTATTAGAAAGATTTAAAGTCAAGTAAGAAAATTTCACCCTCTCGACATACTTTCTTGAGTCTCAGTTAACATGTTTATTATCAGTGCGTATGGGTGGGACATGATCTTTGCGACCACCTACGCAAGCATCGATGCCCAAATTGCAGCACAATGCGGTCCCTTCCATAAAAATTACGTCTTTACTTTGTCACCCAACATCTGCGCCAACTTGCAGTTTGGGACTTGGGAATTCGCACAGGGGGCAATGGCTAGACCATCAATCTAGAGACTCCACGGCGTTTCTGGTGTCCATAGCGTCTGTGGACAAAGTATCATCATAGGGGTCTCTCTGCAATGGGTTGCAGAGCCAGGTCCAATTCAATTCTCCACAAGCAATAACATCTTCATGCTTCAAAGCGAGCTCAACGTCAGCTATAAGTTCCTAGCCCTACTCAAAGCCTTTGTAATATTTAATATAACTTCTGCATAGCTGGCTTCCTTTCTGGGAAGTCTCCTATTAAATGATGCGGGATCCCATGCGATAGCGATCCTGATGAGTCCATAAAATATTCCTTCCTTCCTGCCTTATGAACTCGACCGTTAATAATAATAACATTAAGTTTCTCGTGATCTTGTAGGATTGAGATATTTTCCAGAGGATCTCCGTCCACAAGGATGCAATCGGCATAGTATCCAGGCTGAATCTTGCCAAGCTCGTGGCCCCTCATCAAGAGGGCAGCAACACCAGCGGTGGCAGCGATGATACTCTCGTGCGGGGTGAAACCGAGCAACTTGACGAAATGTTCAAGGTCGCGTGCATAGGTTCCATGGGGCGTCCACGCAAAGCCGTAGTCACTGCATGCGTTAGTACTATACGTGGATACGATTGGCGCAATGACTTACCCTCCCGGTAGAACGACAATACCTCGCCTGTGTATCTCGCGCAGTCCAGCAACTGCAACATCGAGCTCCCGCTTGTATCCTGCTTTCTCCGCGGCTTGGTGAGTATATCCGAAGGCCTCGGCTTCATATGTTGTGGCAACCAGCCAGTTGATAGCTGGCACGACGATATATTTCTCTCGCTCCTTTTCCAACATTTCCATGCCTACAGAGTTAGTTTTAGCTGATGCCAAGGCTGATAGACTGCATACACACCTTCATCATCAATGTAACTGCCATGATATATCACGTCCACGCCATGCTTCACACACATCTTGACAGAATCTCTAGCTCGAGCATGTGCACACAGTCGCTTTCCGCGCTTGTGTGCCTCATCGACGCAGGCGGCCATCTCCTCGTCATGGAAGTAGCAGTCCTGCGCCGAACGAACCTCGGTAATTTCCTCGCCTGAGATACTGAGCTTGATATTGTCGACGCCAATGTTCTCGATGTTGTACTTGATAACCGCTCGCATTTCTATCAAGTCAGCACAGGTGTTCAAGTCATTAGGTATGCGACATGATAACCGACTTACCGTCTGGACCGTCTGCGAATCGCGTAATACCCGCAACCAACTCACCATCAGTCTTGGCGATCTCTCTCGCATTGGCAAGATAGCGTGGACCCGGAATATCGCCAGCGTTGATAGCGTCTCGAACCACCACATCTAGCCGGTCTTTAGCTGAAGCAGCTCCAAAACACCTATGGGTGAGTATTAGTATTGCTAACGCAGCAGAAACCTGTGGATGCTTACATGGTATATCCCGAGTCGAGAAAGCATTGGGCACTCTTGATTGTCAGGAGAACATGCTCCTCGACCTCGAGCTCTCCGAGTCTGTTGAGGTCACCCCCATTCCAGGTAAAGTGAGTATGTCCATCTCCAAGGCCTGACATGAGCGTCCTGCCTCTTCCCTCAAAGACACGAACGGTGGGGTCTTTTTGAAGTGTCTCCTTGTTGGGTACATAACCAACAGCACTAATTCTTTCACCTGTTCCTGTTAAGGCTGCATTCTTGATTCAGAATTTACGACGTACCTTGGATTAAGACATCCCCCATGTATGGCTCGCGTCCCGTAGACTCAATAATTTTGACATTTTGAAACAGGATCCTTGACTCAGGGTGCGTTCCTTCAATCTTGTACTCTGTGGGCTGGAGCTTCTTGTCAAGCTTCAAGTTGTTGATGAACTCAACATTCTTAGGAAACTTTTGGGCAAAAGTTGTCTGTCCTGACCAGGAATCGTGCGCCCCCTGAGGCCACGAAGTCTTGACGATTTCCCCTTTGGTCATTTTCGACTGTCTGTGTGCTTGTGTCTGTCCTTGTCTCTGAAGAGTCTAGATTTCTGCAACTGAAGCTGACCTTCTACATTCCCCATGGGGAAGCATAGTTATGTACAGAGGATCGCTTAGCTGGGAGACATCTCCGCTCGGGAACACGCATCAGCTGTACCACGGTAATCCAAATCTCCGTCTCCGAGCAGCCTTCTCCGCGCATCACCGCCATCTCCGTGTGAGTGGCGTGTTGTAGGATGCGGGGGATCATGGTGATCATCACCAGCTTAGTGCAGAGGGCTTGGACCGGGAGCAGCCGAGACTGGGCCATCGGAGTTAAAGTTTCTGTGCCTTTTTCTAGCCGACCGACATTTCAATCCACCCTACAGGCTATAGAACACCACAGATTCTCAAGTCATTCATTTCACTCAATTCATCCAGCCCCTCAGTTACTCAGTCACTCGCCATGTTCTGGTCGAACCGCAAGTCTCGCTCAACACAGCCGTCCATCGCCGCGGTTCAAGTTGCCTGGGACACAAAACCTGATCTTTCGCCGTCAGTGGAATTTGTTGAAAACTCCAGCAGCCCAAGCCCATACAAGCCAGCGCCGAACACCACTACAAACGACGCTTTGCCTTTCATTGAAGCAGAGGAAGTCGCGAATGCGTGCCGAAACGGTCGCTTATGGGTCATAATAGACGACATTGTTTACGACTGCACAGACTTTGTGCATAGCCACCCCGGAGGAGCTCGAGTTATCGAATCATTTAGAGGCAGTAATTGTACCTGGCAGTTCTGGAGGTTTCATAGTGAGAAGGATCTGGCCGAGTTTGGGAGGCCGCTTCGCATAGGACAGACCAAAGGAATTCGAAACAGGTTCACAGAGCCCCCTAGATTTGTTGGGCTGCGGAAGTTTTGGGGCACAGACATTTGAGCATGTATAAATTTGAGAATAATCTGAAGATAGTGAGGGTGATAAGGCATATAAACGTTCTACAAATATAACATACAAAGATGGCAGTCAGTGATTCCCGAGTCTATCTGTAGCCCTGCATGAGACACCTTGATCATGGCTTCTTGTTGAGTGGATGTGTATTTGACACAACTAGGATCCGAAACTATATGTCTGTATGACAAGAGGAACTTACACGGATAGCTATATGTGAATCTTCAGAAGACTACGCTGTCATGAGGAAGCATTCAACCACCAAGTACATTCTATAGTGCTAGATCTTGCCCGCTAATCTTGTAGTTACAGGAATGCCTTGACTGCTTCAGCAACGCCATCAACGTTCTCAAAAACATGCCAATGACCAACATTGTTCAATACCACATGTCGTGCATCCTGAATGCGAGACGCATACTTCTCACACAGAGAGGGAGGCGAAACCTTATCTTCCTCACCAGTGATAATGAGGGTCTTGGCTTGGATCTGCTCAACCTTGAGCTCGTCAGTGGCTCCGGCAAGTGCCCAAGTTGCCTTGGCATAAGACTCGGGATCTTGGCCGAGAAGACTTAGTCTAACGGCAGTGATTGCGGTGGGGTTCGTCTGCTTGGAATGCCCTGAAGTTCCTGCATCCACTACAGCATCTACAACACCTCGCATGCCCATACTTCGGACTATAGCCGCACGGGCATACGCGCCCTTGGATGCTGCGTCTGGTAGAGGTGAAGGAGGGGGTCCGACAAGAACCAGCTTGGAAACAAGGCTAGGGTTATCCAGGGTAAACTTGAGGGCTGCCAAGCATCCAAGAGAGTGTGCAAAGAGGGTGGCTGGAGTAGATATATTGGCTGCATTGAAGATTGATCGAATGTCTGACGCAAACGACTCGATGCTCAACTGGCTGAGGGGATGGGTCGGGCTAAGACCATGGCCCTCAAAGTCAAACAAGTGAAGACAGTTATTCTCAGATAGGGAAAGCTTAGAGATCAAGGGGGTCCAGTAATCCAGAGTACCGCCCAGGCCGTGCATGAAGACAATCTGGTTGCTTCCAGATCCTTGTCTCTGATAGTGAAGTTGCTTTCCACTGAGCTCGGTCAGCCCAATACCAGCGCCAAGTGTCTTGGCTGAGTTGGTGACGCGGAATGGCGAATTGGAAGAAATTCGCTGGACTGTCGGGTTGACAGTTTCCGCGGTTCCAATCTTGTTGGTCAAGGTTCCTAGTCCTGTTACCGAGACAGAAACCTCATCACCAGGCTTAAGGAAAATGGGAGGGTTCTTGCCAATGCCAACACCGGCGGGCTGTTGAGAGGAGAACAGTCAGCCGTGATTCCATCAATACTCAATCACGGGATAAGCTCAACTTACAGTACCAGTAGCAATCACATCGCCAGGCTGCAGTGTTTGACCCTCGGAAATAGTCTTAATCAAGGTAGGGATAGAAAAGATAAGATCTTCTGTAGTAGAGCTTTGTCTAAGCTCGCCATTAACATGGGTCTCGACCTTTAGAGTAGATGGCAGGTCATCTTTCGAGACAGCAATGGGACCCTGGACAAGACGGTTAGATTATATAACTCATATTTGGGTTTGACGTACAATAGGACAGAATGTGTCGGGTGACTTTCCAATGAAGAACTGCTTGTGGTCGCGCTGACGCTCACGCGCAGTCATATCATTAATAATGGTATAACCCCAGACGTAGTCCCATTCAGATTCACTGATGCGATACCCTGGCTTGCCAATAATGACACCGATCTCTCCCTCATAATCAAGAGTCTGTGAGAAGTCGGTATGGGGGAGTATAATATCCCCATGAGCGATAATAGAGGTAGCCCTCTTAGTAAAGATAACTGGATGGCTAGGTCGGTCGGTCTTATCAGAGCTATCATAGCCTGAGCTATTAAACTCTTTGGCGTGCTCCATATAATTCTTGCCTACAGCCAGGATGTCTCGGCCAGAAATGGTGGGTAACAACTTAGTATCTTTGGCGGACAGGGTCTCGCCGTCGGGAATGATTTGAGAGGCTCCTCCTGCAGCGATAACCTCGTAAAGGTCCGTCACAGGGGTTCCAGAGGTGAAGCTTAGAGGCTGAATGGTGCCCTTTGTCAGGTCATAGTGACCGATACGGGGAAGGCCCGTGTTGGGATGGATGTAGGCAGCGTACTGCATGGAGGCGGAACTAGACTGAGATCCCATTGTGCCGTGCTGGTTGGATAATGCTGAGTTTGGAATTAAACCGGCTCGGATTAGCTGGGTGAAGAACTGCTCAAATAGGCATTAAGCACTATTGTTGCAAGGTTTAGCTATCCCTGTGATGGGGAAGATGCACGGAGATGGCGGAGATGACGGAGATGGTGGGGGCGCGGGGATGGCGTAGACAGTATGCGTCATGCGGGGGAGGCTAAGGGACGAGAGCGGACATGTCCGGGGCTGGAATTCCTCCTGGGGTAGAACAGGGAGAATTCCTGGGGAATTGTGGAGTTTAGCTCGAGTAGCTCGGACCAGAATAACCGACATGGAGTCGTGTAACATCTTATTATTAACCCCGTTGCTGGCGATCGGAGACAACTTCTTCGGGTGTCGTATCAGTATCATCAAACATAACCGAACCCAACAGACTCCGAACAACGATCAATCACCATGTCTTCCGAAGAAAACAAGTTACGACCGACCACAACTGCAGGTGGCCATGTGGAGGATCGCTCGCAGCCGGCTCTCCCTGTCGTGCATCGGCGCTTTGCCAACCCATCACCACTGGGTCTGCTCTCTTTCGCAACAGGTACTATCCCGAACCACCTGAGTGGATTCTCTAGAGCATTCAAGAGCTGACCAATAAGGCATCTTCCTTATTTCCAGCTTTGGTGTCCACGCTCGCGGAATCCAGACCCCGAATGTCATGATTGCTGTGTTAATCTTCTTCGGCGGCATCTGTCAGTATATCGTCGGGATTATGGAATTCGTCGCCGGAAATACCTTCGGCACAGCTGTCTTCATGTCCTACGGCGCCTTCAATATCTCCTACAGCATGATCTACCTTCCTGGTTCAGGCATTATAGCTGCATACATGGATGAGTCGGGTACTTTGAGTCCAGACTTCCAGCAGGCGATTGCCATGTATATATGGGCGTGGTTCATCCTGACAGTCATCTACACTATTGCCGCAGTCCGGAGCTCCTGGGTTCTCTTCCTCGACCTTCTGGCATTGGATATCTGCATTATCCTACTTGCTGCCGGCAATATGGCGAACAGCACCTCGGTCCTCAATGCAGGTTATGCCTTTGGATACTTGGTTGCTATTCTAAGTTGTAAGCTGTTTCCGTTTCTGAATGATATCCTTGCTAATTATCTTCCCGAAGACTGGGCTGGCTGTGCAGGTCTTTTTGCTGGAGGTGTGACTCCATTCGAGGTTCCCGCCTTCCCCATGTATAAAGAAGCATAAGTGCGATCTGGTGGAAATCTTGCCGCACTATCGTTAGGCCATTCTTTGGCTGACAGAGACCTCCGACTACCATAATTTCTTGTACAAGTATTCCATTACGAAAAAGGTCACGAGCTGTGACCCAATGCACGGTAGCAATTTTGCAAAACAGAATGGACCTCATCAAATTCTATGTTCCCTGGTGCTTGATCGTGGACTTGGACTGTGACGACCCTCCTTGTGACTCTGCGTAGCCACCTTATGGCGGTGTTTCTGTGTAGTTAAGGAAGATTATTCGACATGTCGAAGGCCTAAATGTTTGAGTTCAACAGAGCCTGACCAGCGCAAGGTTCCCTACATCCCACATCAAAATACGTTTACCCTAGATTGATTATCCAAAATCATTGCCCAACCTTCCCAGCCGATGTTCGAAGGAGAAAGCCATTGCTGAGGTGCCAGGTTCTCGATGTACTCATCAAGGAGCCCGATATGATTTTGATGAGACGAATCTGAGTGTTGGTACATAGAATCGCTGCCTGTGCTCGAATCGCGACTATCCTGCAAGTTCATGATGCTCCTACCCTGGTTAGCAGCGTTTGGTCATGCCAAAGAGATACATACGTACAATAGCTTCTCTAGAACCGGTGTGGCTTTAGTACAAATCGCGCTCACCCCAGTGTTCATGAAATACCGAAACACTTGGAGCGAGTCACGAATAAGTTCCTGGAGGGAAGTTTTGGCAGGAGTATCGAGGTTCGTACCACTCATGCATATATGAGCAAGGCAGACTGCGGCATGAAACGCGTGAAAGCTTCCCAGTCCGCGGTTATACCATTGGTACGGATAGAAGGTTGGGTCTTCATGAAGCGTACGATGTATGCCAAGCAATGATTTGAACTCTCGATGCATTTGGTCTGGGAAGCAAGCCAGTTTTCGGTAGTATAGCCTGAGGCTCCTTGTCGCAGGATCGGTCGGTGGAGTAGGAGCGTGAGCTGGTGTGTGTAGCCAAAAAGGATATTCAGCTGGACAGAATGGTGGGCTGCAAGTGAGACGTCGAATAGATATTTGTAGTTGAGGGTTTCTTGCATAGTTAATATCTCTGCATCGAGGGCCCGGACTTTATCGTACGAGGGTGTGCACGATGTTTCGAACACCTGGCTGCAGATGCGAGTGCAGAGGTCGTAAAGTTCAAACTTGAGTAATAGATATGACATCTGGGTTGGCCCATCTCGGGTTTGGGGGATTTGATGGCCAGCTACAAGCTCATCATCGTTGACATCAAGCGGTTGGCTCACTGTCGAGGGTATCTGGGTGGCATCCAAGATACCCAGAGTTGTGTTCTGTATTGTGTAAAGCATTTTGAGTCCAGCCCAGCATCGACGTCTCTCCTCCGCCCTGATCGGCTCCATTTGGAAGATTGTTGGGTCAACATGGCATCCTAGAGAGAGTGCGATGTTCCGTGCCGCTCCGAGCAAAGCCCAGGATTGACCATGAGTGTGATTGATTCCGTAGATGAGAATCACCATGGCTTGCAGAGTGTTCAAGTTGTGTCTCCAGAGATAGTGGTCTGCTTCTAAACACTTCATGGCTGCTCCTCTGTAGCGGCTACTCAGTAACGACATGTTGTCGGTCGTCGAATTGCGCTTGCCCAATTCTCGAAGAAGTGGGCTATCTTGAGGCAATGCGATAACGGCTATACCGAGTATGGAGAACAAGAGCGCCAGCCAAGGCCAAGATACTTTCTCGGGGTCGGACTGGAAACGAAGGTAGTCTGCTTCGAACGTAGGGTCGTGTAGGATATGAAAAAGCTACACACACTATGAGTCATGGAAAGGTGAGAGGAAGGTACCTTGCCGGTGGACTTACTGGTGCAAAAGAATTAAAATAGATGTTCTTGAGTTCCTCGCACAGCGAAGCAGGAGGCAGCAACTCGAGAAGATCAGTGATATTTGAGTTAATCGTGGAAAAGGGCATTGACCCCGGTTTGTTCTCATCCATGTCTGTCTTTATACCACTCACAATAGGATTGTCTTGGACCACGGGCGACCATCGCAAAGAGGCCGGTTCGAATCGCTCGTGGCCAGATTCAGATCGGATAATAACTCCAGCCGGTGGCATACTTGAACAAGGTTGGATGAGAGACGCATCACTTTGGGTAGACAACGAGGTGGCAGCAGATTGGTGCAGAGTCGATTCTGGTGACAGTAAATCTACTGCCGGTTCTGGTTCCAGTTTTGGTTCTGACTCTGGTCTTATAGACTCTGGATCTGGACTCGAGACGTTTTGTCGCAACAAGTCTTCTAATCGGTCGATGCGAGCTATAAGAGCTGAGTTGTCGCCATGTCGAGGCATCAGGACGTTGCGTCGTGGCCATTGATCTCGAAGATAGATGCACTCAGTGGCAGGAATGCCCCTGCGTACACAAGTGGCGCAAGGCGTTCGGCCACGGCTGATGTTGCGTGGGCATTTGATCTTCCGTTGGCGACATGGCTCGCAACTGAGAGGCATGCGGCGGTTGCTTGGAACTGAAACTGTCACTGGCATTTTGGTCAGGATGGATTGATGAGGAGAGGAAACCGGGGAAGGCGGGCATGGGGAGTTTCGGTACGCATGTTACCCCAGCATCATCTCCGCAGTCAACTACCGCTATCCCCGCACTCCCAGCCGTTCGCATCATGTTTATCCCGGTACTCCATACCTAGCCTGAATCAAGGTTTTTATGCTAACCGAATTTAAGTTGAATTCACTATTGTATACGGTAGTCTCTAACTTCTGATATTCTTATTTCCCTTGTGCGGCACAGTGATCTTTCTTAGTATTAGGAACTTATACCTTGGCCCACCTTTTCGATTGCGCGAGATCCGTCTAGCTGCATAGTACTCCTACAGACTGTCCATTTGGTTAGATTTCTTATAGGTGATAGATAAGATCAGTGGCTGGTTGCTACTGGAACTCACATGAGAAGGCCATATCGTCCCCAAAATATGTTCGTAGCACATCACATCCCCACGTAATACCTGTATGCGGCGCGTACGCAACAGCAGTCTTGGCGAGGGCGACTGCAATCATGGACGGGAACTCTTCCAGGCTCTTCATGGCTGGTTCCCTACCCGTAAGCTTCTGTATGATGCGCTGATGGACATTCTGCGCGACCAATTGGCCCATGTGCATCGCGCCAGCACAGCGTTTTATCCCAGACCATCGCACTATGTCGCCCGCTGAGAAATGATCTTGGTAATTTGGCGTTCCCGGTTTCAAATTCAGACTGCAGGATGTAAGCTTATTGCGCAAACGTTTTGAAGGACAAAGTTTCTAACTTTGGCAAGACCTCAACGTAACCATTCGAATCGAGAGCCGAGGCTGGCAGATACTTGGTCGAGGGCACGCTCTGTGATATGGCGTGCATGACTCTGCTGGCCACCATCTGAGTGCCATTGTTGAATTCAAGGCGGAGCTCCGGGCGTCCATCCGACGTCTTTACATCAGTAATTTTGCTCAAACGATGATTCATCAATACCATCACGCCAATGTCCCTCAACAGCTCAAGAGTCTTTTCCTTAGCGTCGTCAGGAATTGGCTCCGAGGAGAGAAGCTTATCTCGCGAGTGAGCTAGGGTCACAGTGAGTTCCGGCATGAGCATTTTGAGCTTTGCAGCCATTTCCACACCGACGGCCCCACCGCCAACAACAACGACACCGCGTGAGGCACCTACAAGACTCGACGTATGATGCGCTATATCAGACAAGAATCCTTCTTTCGTATCGGCTCGAGGGACAATCGGCCAAGCACGGCGTAGACCTGAAGCCGCAACAAGGATATCGTAGGACTGTATCGTCCGCGTCTTGGTGGCTCTGTCAATAACCACTGCTTTCTTGTCGACACAATCGACTTCTGTCACGGCTCCGCGTATATGCTTGATAGGCGAGCGTTGTAATTCTGGAATATCTTCAAACTTTACCCAGGTCTTCTTAGCATATTCCCCATCGAACAAGGCCAAGGGTGACCCGACAAGGTGGTCTAGTTTATCGTGAGTCAGCAAGTTTCTTAATTTTCCTCTTCAGAATTTATACGGGGTCCATCGTACGCACAAAAGCCATCGCGCTCATCTATAATAGTAATTTCAATGTCGTGGTTTGGGAGATGGCGCTGATGTATATAAGGCTCTCTGCTTTGACGCGGCTGCGAGCCGCGGTGGAGATCAACAAGATTAAGAGCTGCAGAAAGTCCAGCATAAGAGCCACCAATTATGAAGATTTTGACTGTGGGAGAATCCTGTTGGCCACGATTCATGATAGAGGGATAACCGGATTGTGCGGTAAGAGTTGTGGCGTCGGAATGATGAGAGGTGACGGTTGAGGTGGCAGAATTTGGAACGACCATGTTGCCAGAGGGTTTCGAGGAAAATGCGCGAAAGCCTCGTTTCCGGGATACGTGGGGCAAAACAATGAGAGAAGGTGTAAATTCAGGACAGCAAGGAGTCTTTCGAGTCAATCTGCGGCTGGCTAAAAGGCAACTGCGTACAAATGTGCCGTCCAGCATGGTTCGATGAGCCGAATAGATATGATAGCAGGCATTGAGCCCTAGGGCATTCGGGAATCACCAAGAGCTTAAAGGATCCTGCCTGGCTTGTTGTGGTCCCAACCATCTGTTATCAATCAGCTCACTCAAAGCTTTATACTATTGAGCCAGGGGAAGGATTATACGAGGCTCCACAAATTCATCACACTTTGCCTTCTTACTAAAAGCTAGAGACCATTACTGAATCATTCTCCTACGTGATGGGTGGGTTGCGTCGGATGGCGTGTGCACTAGATTGATAACAAATATCTTTTTATCTGATCAAGGCACAAGACTCGATGGTATGCAAGGTTAGGCCCAGGAGTTCATAAGACCCTTGCCTAAGCTCTCACCGGTTGATGATGCCCAGATACAAATATTTCCAACGAAATAGTCTATTTGCAAGCTAATGACGCGTAGCTGTGGTCTCCCGACCAAGAGCTTTACTAGATGAAACTGCTGCAAGCAATATCCACAGTAAATCTCTGCGCAGAGATCTTGCTGCATACCTGATGGACTAATCTTCTGGTGCCAAATTAGCATTTGCCACTTCGGAATCCTGACTCGGTCGTAATTGTATAAGCTCGCTCAATTACAAGAGGCGAAAGAAGTCTCTACTCCCGAGTTCTGAGTCAAATACTCCAAATTTTATCCCTTAGTTCCGAGCCATAACGCTTGTGGACGGAGACGACGGACACGACGGAGATAGCCTCGGGAAGGGCACAGTTCGGTAATTGCTGGCTAGTTTAACCACAACCACTTAGTTTGGCAAGAGTTCAACAGTCACAATTTTTCTCGTCCCTCATTGAGAGCAACCACGATGATTAAAATCTGATAGCCGACATCGGCGAACAACACGTTTCTCTTAAGTTGTTACTCATAAATAGAAAGACTATAGTAAATCTCTAAATCCAACATGTCCTCTGTTCTTGGGAGATTTCCCTTTGTAAGAATCACAACCACCCGCTCCACCTAAAAAATGGTCCCGCAGGGCAGGCAAACGTATTCTCTAGCCACCATCCAGGGCATCAATGTCAAATTTCCCGTCATATTTTAATTCGGAATTCCGAGCATCGGGGATAAGATTTCATGCACTTTCCTAGCGTCAGGGTCTATTGAATACATTGATTCATTTCCGAGTGGGTACAGTAGACATCTCCGTCACAATGGAGGTATCATTCCTTTTTAGACATCCTAGAGGGGGAAGCAAACACCGAACTCGCGATCAGCGATTTTGGTGGATTTTGGCGTTAGCGAGTTCGCTGTATTCTTCCCCCCGAGGCATGGCGTAATGTTCATACGCACAAACACAAAGATCCGTTTGACCCTAGACTCCGATCACCAGCAGCAAGTGCTAATTTGATTGCGTATTCGGGTTCCATGAACACAAGTTGCGTCCGAGCGGATTCTCTGTGATTTGGCGGCGTATTCACTGACATGAAGTGTTGAGATAGCCAGAGATTTGTTACAAAGTACGCTGGATGCTTTGTCACTCGCTCATCACAATTTAACACATATTAAACAAGTGGAAGTCAAAGGAACCCACTCTTTACTGCACTGATCGTTTAAAATATCTTGAAACTCCCATTATTGATCAGATTCTGAAGATTCATCGCCTTATAATCAGCTTCCAGCATCTCTTTACACACGCACGCTATCGGCTAGACACCGTTCTAGCCATGTATCCGTCGTGAGCTTGTCTCCAGTTGCAGTCTTGCGCATCTACTAACACTTGTAGGTTGAACATGACTAATTCGACACTCGGCCAGGGATATCTTGACGTCCTGGACCAGGTCTCTAACAGGCATCCTGGTCTCAATATGCTAGAGCGTCTCTGGACAGTGAGTTAATCGCCCTCAAGGCCTTTCAAAAGACTAATATATGTACTATCTAGGCATGGTATGCTTTTATGCAGAATGATGTCTATGCCACCGGAATTATGAGTTTGGTTCTCCATGAGGTCGTTTATTTTGGCCGCTGTTTACCATTTATGATCATGGACAATATTGCTTTCTTCCACAAGTATAAGATTCAAGTTCAGAAGATGCCAACATTGCGAGAGCAATGGCACTGTGCTCTTATTGTTCTTATCAGTCATTTTACTGCAGAGCTGCCACAGATCTGGTTTTTCCACCCAGTCGCAATCTGGTTTGAAATGAAGTATGATGCACCGTTTCCTTCAATCTGGAAAATGTTTAGCCAAATTTGCATTTGCTTCGTCCTAGAGGATACGTGGCACTATTGGAGCCATCGCGCACTCCATTACGGACCGCTTTATAAAAGCATTCATAAGATGCATCACACGTACTCTGCTCCCTTTGGCCTTGCCGCGGAATATGCGTCGCCTATCGAGACTGCAATCCTTGGCTTGGGCGTTATAGGCTCACCGATCGTTCTACTGAGGATAACCGGCGACTTTCATCTTTTCACGGTGTATATATGGATCATCCTACGACTATTCCAAGCTATCGATGCGCACAGTGGCTACGACCTTCCTTGGAGCCTTCGCAATTTTCTACCATTTTGGGCCGGTGCTAACCATCATGACCTCCATCATGAGAAATTCATTGGAAACTATGCCTCGAGCTTTTGCTGGTGGGATTATTGTTTGGGTACTGAAGCTGGAAGTGCGGCGGCTAGACGCCGCCGAGAGGCCCTGATCTCGAAGACCCGAACCTCTAAGCAGGAGTGAATGCGTGTCTCAACTTGCAAAGCTCTGAGCTAGAAATGGAACTGGCGATGGTGCTGAAACAGACCCCTCGGTGGAGAAATATGTATTTTAGATGAGAATGTTAACTATTGTGCTGGATTTGGGGAGATTGCGATCTCTTATATCTGCTGAAATATTAGTTTCTGTATTATTCTATATTAAGGGAAGAAATCAGGTTGTGATCTGCATTAGTTTAGACCCAGCATGGCAAGTCCATGTTTGGTGCTGCTAACGTCACTCAAACAAATGAATACAAAAAATTACATTCATTTCACATCGATGTTATTTATGTATTGACATTAAAGCAAGGGAGTATCTTAATGCAGACTTACTATTCAGAGAATTAAAAAAGGCACTTTACTTCAAGAGAGCTTACTCTATATTGGGTGAAACTCAATAAACAACAGTACCGCATCACAATATGCAGTTTTGATACAAAACTGACGAAGGGCTTTTGGGTTTCTGAGATGCCTGAACATCGTAAATGAAGACGCTTATAGACTCAAAGGCATACACAAAGGATTGTTCGCAGTTCCATCACCCATAAGACTATGCACATCTGGAAGGCTGTTTCTTCATCCGAGGTTAAGTTACATTTATTACGTTAAATGACTGGGTTCTTCCCCGCTACCAATGCTCTTACTATGTCTTGCTTCCAAATCAAGCAACGCCGTTATGAAGTTAACCATATTCTTCCTGTCTACGTCTTCTTCATTCCAGCTAGTAGCTAACGATTGACGACTTTAATCTAATTTGGAAACTTCAGTTTTCTCCCCTTCCATTCCGCGCTTTTTTGGTTCTTGTCGCTTATTAAACCAGTCAGCATTTGGTCGCCGGTAGCTTCCACCAATGCGGTCCCATATTGTCAAGAACTGCCCATAGTTGTAACTGGAACTGTTAGAATCGAATTCTAGCAATACCGAAGCCAAGCTGGACTGTGTTGATTCAAATAAAACTTGGAAAAGGGCTGCCAGACTCACTTGAAGTATAAATGATGTGCCGCGTGGCATGCGGAGCCGTTGATGACCGGATTATTAGCTAAGAATTCGCCATCGTGAATGGAAATAGTCCAAATATTTACGAAGGTAAACATGCCCAAGAAGATAAATTTATTCAAGGGAAAAATAAGAGGATAGATATGGTAGGGCATTGACTGAGAAAATCCGTCGAGTGGGTGGAAGGCGTGACTAGCGTATGGGGTTGGGATGATCCATTTGTGATGCGGTTTGTGAAGTCTTTTATAGACAAGTGGGTGATGTAGGCCACGGTGAATCCAATAGATTCCGAAATCCGTGAAAAGTATGAACAGAGGTATCTGAATGATATCATACCAAAGACCTGGACCTTGGGCTGTAGAGTCGTACATTTTGCAGTAGCCACGAACGTCAAGGAGGAAAAAAAGAGCCGTCAACAGGGCCATTAACGGCATGGCTTCTACAGCAACCTTGATTTCTTTCCACACCTGGTTCTCCATGATCTTAGGATGTGATAGCGTTGATCTGTCAAATATAAAGAAGAATGAGACTGTTGCACAAAGAAGATAGCTAATGAGTCCGAAGATCCTTAAGTGATTCGTTAGTCAATACCTGACATCTGTGAACTGGAAATATGGCTAACCAAGTAAGCAAAAAGAGGGTTATAAATTGTCGATAAGCGTTGTCCCTATTCAACGAGCTCATATATGCCGTGGGAGAAGGTTCAAATTGTATGAGGCCCGACGCCGGCTCATATTGCCAATCAATCGGAGCAAAAGTTAAGTTGGCGGATAATGGATACGGACCGCCATTAGACTGACTTGAGCCTCGCGGGAAAAGCCGTGCGTAGACATGGTCTGCGACAAAAGTATCCATGAACTCAAGAACAACATCCATGGCCAACGAAAAATTAATAATTTAAAGTGAGGAAAGATTAGTGACGTTGAACGAGGAGCGACAAAAGACTGAACGTGTAGTATAAGAACGTGGAAAAGTAATCCTGAAATAGCAGTATACCGACGGGCATTTTTACATCCGATAGACCCTAGACGGAATCATCATATGCTAAGGCCAGCTGAGGCTTCAGCATGTGCACATATGGTCGGAGTTAGTAGTGGAGATGATCCACCACTACTCCAGAGGTACAATAAAACCCATCGGGCTACTCCGTATATGTTACCCAAAACCGATTACGAACAAGACGTTAGATGTGATGTACCTTTCCATTGGCAGGGGTCTTGTATTACATTGAGTTACAAATCGCGAAATCTAGTTCCTGCTTCTTTTCTTCTCTTGCGATATCTTGCGATAGAAACCACATAAGCCAATGTCAAACCCGCTTGCTCACCCGAATTGCTCCTTTGCATCTGTAGAAAAGACCCTGATCGGGCTGTTGTTACCGTTACCTACCTACTCAGACTTAATAAACGCGACTTTGGCCATTCGTCAAGTTCAACGGAAACAGTTAGCGTCAATGTTTTGTCAACTCCGACCCGCACTTGAGTTCACATTAGCACCACTTAACTGTGGGCTTTAGGGTAACCCATGTCTATACATGCACATCATTCGTTCTAGAGGAGACAGTACATATTCAAAATTTGAGTTATCCTTTTCCTCTGTCTTTATGGTGCATACTAGATAATACGATGTTCTTGTATCTCTCTAGCTTTCATTGTTGGATGAGACGTGGTCAAAATCCTCACCATTGCTGGTCCCTCGAATGAGTCCAACGGACAAAGTGTAACAGATGAGGCTCTTAGTCGGATCAAGCTTATTTCCTAATGGTATATTAAATTTAACAATTACAGTAACTTCGAGATTGCTTGCCCACCGTGAATGTTTCTGTATTATGATGATTTTATATCTGCTCATATCTTGCATGCATGTGTTTATTCTAAGCCTTTTATCTTTTCTAACCTTAGCAGCAATTCTTGGCCTACCAATGCCAAAAAAGTCTTAGGAAGGAACTTCACTGAGGCCCGACTTTAAAATATCATCCCAGAAATTCTAGTCGTGTTAGCGATATACAAAAGAAGCAACTGTTATCCTTGCTTTACCCAGTCTATGGACTCCGGGTTGAGCCATTGCGCATTATCGATCCAATCATCGAAATTGTTTCCGAATTGTTGAGCAGCTTCTGAGGACCAAGAAGGTTTTTCCGAAGAAAGCATAGCCCTGTTAGTGGGCCTCGTCAGTTTCGGGATACCTTAAGAATGTCGGGGAACATACTGTAACTGACGAAGAACCGGATATGCTTTTACATAAAGTGAGCTCTGTTCTCGTAGTATACTGAGACGCAGAACCGCGGCATCGAATTCCATTCGGTAGGCGGATAGATCAATCTCTTCATCAGTCTGTTCAAGAAGACATGACGCCAATGTGATAGCTGCGTGGAGAGCGCAAGAGCCTATCATGCCATGGGCATACCATCGATAGCTGCGTAAGCGAGGAGCCTCCATCCACTTCCGATGGATGTCAAGAAGCACCAGGCTTGAACTGATACACTTCTGTCTGGACTGTCGTCGATAAAGTGCTTGGTTGATAGGTCTTGAAAAGGGCCGGTGCAGGAGGAGATATAGTTGGTGTGCGTAAAGTTCAAGCGCGCACCATAGAGCGTAGCTTGATGAGTCAAGAAGGCTCGGTGCTCCATTTACGAGAAACGTGGCAGCCCACTGACGTTGCTCTGAAGCTATTTCAGAATGTAACACTTCAATTCGAGCTTCGGTAAGCGGCGTGGCGTTTGAAAGTTCTTTACAGAGGCGAGCCGAGAGCCGGAATAAGGTTATCTTAAATATCATGACAGACATCTGGGTCGGCTGTGTTGAAGGTCGCAGAATCCGATCTTCTAAGATATCAGTATCGTTAGCATCTGCAGGCATCGCTGTTTGGTCGTTAATTAAAGATGACATATCAATATCTCGGAACAAGATGGCCTGGTAAGTATGCAAGAGAAGTATGCCGGCCCAACATCGTCTCCGACGTTCGATTTCAATGCGAGTTAGATCTGAGGCTGGCTTAGGCGTATTGCACTGCAATGCAATTCCAATGTTTGATGCCATCCCTACACTCAGCTGTGAGACTGCAATGTGACTTTGGAGAAGGCATATCATGAACTTACCGAGAACAACCCAACTATTTTCGACTCCCTCATTGTGATTGATGGTATACACGAGGACAAGTAGTGCCTCTAGTGTACTCAAGCGATAACGAACGAGAAATTTATCCTGGCAAAGACAAACCATAGCTATAGCACGATATCGCTCTGAGATAGATGCTATATTGAGGCTGTTGGATGCATCAGTCGCCATGGTGTTAAGAATGGTATCGCTTTCATCGAGGGTCTTGACAGTGGCGGAACATATCAGAAAAAGCAGCGCAAGCCATGACAGGTCGCAGCTAGATGGATCCCTCAAGAAGGCTGCGAACTGCCCCTGGAAGGTCGGTCCATGAAGAATATGGAAGAAAGGAGATATGCGAGTGAAATATTGGATGATGAGATATTCACACGACTCGCGAGGCGGCAAAGCACTGATCAGGTCATTGTTTGACACATTCGGGCCAAATGCAAATGGGAAATGCAAACTTCCCCTTTGGTGAAGAGCTTCCTGGGCAGCAAGGCCGGGACGGCCCAACTGCTCGATAGGTCTCTGCAATACTGCATCCCAGTGAGACTGTGCAAAGTCCTGGTAGAGGTTTCGCTGGTGGCTAGTGGCGCAAGAAGACAAGGATGCTGGGGGGGACGAGGCCTGTGAACTAAAGAGCTCATCCCTAGAAGAGCTCTCTGGCGACCGTAGAGGCACGGACAAGGGCGAAGGCTGGGCCGTAAAGTTGACATCATGTGCCTCTGGCCCTGGCGCTGGCTCAGCTGCAGGCGCTGCTATATCGTCGTGATTATACTTGCATTCGGGAATACAGTTCTTCCGCTTGCATGATGCACAAGGTTTCTGACGGTCGCAGCGCAATTTGCTATGCCGACAAGGCTGGCAGCTAATGGGCGTACGGTATCGCCGTCGCCTTCTCATCTCAGCACGAATACCTCGGGAATCATGTGAATTTGCGATGTTCGGGGCCATGGATGCTGGAGTCTTCAGCTTAGCGCAGAAGAATTTAGGGGCGGACTCGGAGAAGAAAAAAAGAGACATGGCTAGGTATGGATGTGTTTGGTGTGTCATCTCCGTCTTCTCCGCGCCGGAGATGCCTCTTTGCCGAAGCCCGGTGACGAGGTGGCAACTATTAGCTTTTATCTCCGCTTCGCACATAAATCAGCCTAGACTAATTCAAGAGTAAGTTAAGTCGGCAATTCAGTCTAGGGCCTGAGCTCTGAAGGGTCAAGTGGAAGCCCCGCTGTAACCTCAGGTAGATTAGTTAGACTTAGCAGCTCCCATCACCCCGGGCGGCATTAGCATCAAGTTAACCCCATCAACGATAACTTCGTACCCTTGCAGTAAGCTATTTCTTCAGCTCCCCCAACTTGGATCAGGGGAATATTAAAGGTTACATTGCCAGGAGGTTCGAAATGGGATTCAATAACCAGAAGCTGAATTATCCTCTCGCAGTCCAGTCGACTTATAGTTCCTACAGTACTTGCGATCCGTTATACACTATAAAGTAGTTTCTTTAATTCTGTTCAGAAGCCAATCATTCTTGACAAAATAATCTACAACCCACGCCAATGTCGAGAGACCGGTACCTCAAACTGAGTAGAAAGAGGTACCGAATCACTACTGTTGCCGACAGAGAGTTTATATGTTCCATTCTCCATTAGCCAGGAATCAGCGGTATCGTCCCAGACGCTGACGGCATACTTGAGCGGGATTTCAATGCTGGCTTGCCTCATTTCACCGGCCGGGACGTAGAGTTTAGTGAAGCCCTTCAACTCTTTGACCGGACGACCAACTGTTGAGGGTGTGATACGGCTGACATAGGCCTGTATCACTTCCTTTCCACTTGTAGTAATAGAGTTATTACAAACCGCTACATTGACGAGGATATTCGCGTCGAGGCCAGTACCGCTTAGCTGCAGACTCGGCTGCTGGAGGGTGAAAGACGCATATGAAAGACCGAAGCCAAAGGGCCATTGCACCTGTCTCTTGGTCTTTTCGTAGAAACGGTATCCAACATAGATGTCCTCGTTGTAATAGCACTTGCCACCCTCACTTCTGTAACTGAGGAAAGCGGGATTGTCCTCGATGCAGCGAGGCCAGGATAGCGGAAGCTTTCCAGAAGGGCTCTCTCTTCCAAGGAGTACGTCCGCAATGCCGCGCCCGAGTTCATTACCACCGTACCATGTCTGCATCACAGCAGCAACTTGATCCCAAGGACCTGACACGGGAGTACCAGATTGCACAACAACAACAACATTCTCGTTTATTGCCGCGACTCTGGAGATGAGCTCATTTTGTCTTCCGGGGAGCTCGTACAATGAACGGTCGGAACCTTCCGACTCCCATTCGGGACCTAGACCAACGCAGAGAACCACTTGATCGACAGCCTTGGCCAGTTCAACAGCACGATCAAGCTCAAGAGATTCATTAGAGCACCTGGCACAGCCAATTCGAACACCGCCCGCCCCAAAAACGGGTGCACCTGCTTTGTTCAAGGTGGAGGTCGCGGCACTGCCAAATTCAACTCGGAGCTTGTAGACTCTATCGGCGACGAGTTGCACGTGGTTTATTTGCTCGACACTTCCGGACCCGAAGAAGCTGGTGCCCCTCTTCTGGTCACGCGAATTGTCAACGATAAGATCGTTTTCAAGATACAATTTTGCGGTTCCAGCGACAGTGAGGCTGAAGGCATACGTATCCGTGTTCTGGACAACCAGGTCCGCAGTTATGGTAGCATAAACAACATTATCAGGTGCAGCAGGATTGCTATAGTCATACAATACCACATCCGAGTTGTCAAGCTGCAGAACCTCTATGGCTTCCCGGGTATCCGCGCCATCAACGTCGTTGAGTTGTATCGGTGGTGGCAAGGTGTAGATTTTCATCTGAAGTTGTCCCCGCATGCCATCGGGAGCTGTGACAGTACAACCCAACAGTGGAAGCTGGTTGTAGATCTGGCAGGCCTCGGCGTGTTCTACGGGTTGTTCAAGTAGGCCTTGGAGATCCTCAAGAATCGAGACGACTCGTGTAGGCCGGAGCGACGCTGATCCGCCACCACAAAAGAAGGACTTTTGAGCATTAGGTCCGATAACTGCAGTCTAATCATCAAGGTCAGTCACAGAAGAAATACGAGACTTTCTCTTCCGAGCTAAAAACATGCCTTTTTGCCAGCGCTGAACGGCAATACATGGTTGTCGTTCTTGAGGAGAACAACACTTTCTGTTGCTAACCTCCTGAGCACGCTACGGTCTTGGTCCGTGTCAACACATGATTCGGGACCACATTCGAGAATACCCGATGCCCTCACGCGATCGGCAAGCTTAAGAACCGAGGCCACTCTTGAGTCGATGGTACTGCTTTTGATCTTACCCACCTCAAGTGCTGTTGCGACCTGTTTACCTCTTTGCTCTGTTGGGCCTGGCATTTCGAGATCCAAGCCGTTGTTGACAGCTGCAACCGTCGAGTATGTTCCGAACCAATCGCTCATGATGCAACCATCATACCCCCATTCATTCCTTACTATCTCTTGTAGTATCTCTCGGTGCTCGCTCATGTGTTGTCCATTGACTCTATTATACGCCGTCATGAGGGCCCAAGGGTCGGCGTCTCGGATAGCGAGCTGGAAAGGAAGCAAGTAGATCTCCCGTAGGGCTCGAGGACTCATCCGGCAGTCTACAAGGGTCCGCTCGTGCTCCATGTCATTCGCGACAAAGTGCTTTAAAGAACAAGCAATGCCCTCCTTCTGAACACTGGAGATGAGAGCTGTCGCCAGGCTTCCGCCGAGAAAAGGGTCTTCGGAAAATGATTCGAAACCGCGGCCGCCTAGTGGACTCCTGTTCGAATATGTCAGCCTATAAACGACGTGACAGGACAGCTGCTTCAAACCTTTGGATGTTGATGGTTGGACCAAGCCATACATGGGCGCTCTTGGCATGACACCCTCTTGCAATGAGGTTTCCGGCCTCGCTCATCAGATCATGACTCCACGTGGCTGCTAATCCAGTACCACAAGGAAGACAAGCTGCGGGAACGCTGTTGAAGAACTTTGTGCCTCTAACTCCGTTGGGGCCGTCCGACATGCGAAGTTTGGGAATTGATAGTCGTGGAATGCTTTGCGTATGCCAAAAGTCGGAGCCTAGGTAATACAGAACTTAGGTTAGCCCCCGTAACACTCGAAAAAGACATGTCTTTCTTGGATATAATAACCTGATAGAAGGCTGATTTTCTCGCTCGTGGTGAGGTTCTCTAAGAGTTGGCCGTATGACAGGTTGAATGATTCCATGTCGCCCATGTTGTTCTCATAAAGGTTAGAAGGTGGGCGAGTCTGATTGATAAGAATAGTCAGTCTCGAGGCAGGTGGAGTAAAGTATCGTTTATGATGAAAATGAAAAGCCAAGTTGAATGGGGTTGCCGAAGCTATCTGCTATTCTCAGACGGTAATTTCGAGATGGTCCGTATATTCTGTCGGGTCGGGGTGGCTTGTTCTAGACATTCACCATGACAAAATGGTAGCATGGCTACAGCCAATCAGTAAAGCCCTTGCCGAAGCTCCCCGTTAGCCTCTTCCCAACATCCAATCAAGGTAACTGCCGAGTCTCCCCGGCGAGATACTATAGAAACCGGCCTAGAATCATTCAGATCCCACCACCTGTTGCACTGTTCAGTTTATACGAAAGAGGCTAGAAGAATTGTTTTTTAAGCTTTCAATTGCAAATTCTGGGGATGCGGAGATTGTGGATCATCCGTTATTTGGTCAACTGGGGAAACGAAAACCGGGTGATGAACTTGGCTACGAAGCTCTCCGCAATTCGAGAAAGGCATTTATTTAAACATTCAAAGCTGGGGAGTGCTGCACTCACAATTTCACATCTCATCTTCATTAAGCAAGCACTTCTTCTTTCCACCACACTCATATACCAACATTCCATTGATTGCATCTGGAAATTTTCCCATCATGGGTCACCCTGAGCAACACAACGAACGGCCTCTCCTGGCTGACGTTCTTCCCAAGGGGCCAAAGCCATGGTATCGCATATCGTACCTTGTCAAGCTCAATCTGCTTCTCCTGATCCCCCTCATGTCCTCCTCTGTGGCAGGATTCGACGGTTAGAGACACTCCATGTCTCTGTGCTGTCGACAGTTTTGCTAACTTGTTGATGAGGTTCGTTAATGAACGGCCTACAGGCACTCCCTTCCTGGAAGAATGAGTTCGGTAACCCCCAAGGCCACACTCTGGGCTTCGTCAACGCTGCCCAGTCATTCGGATCGATCCTTGCCCTTCCCATCTGCGGCTCTCTGTCGGATAAGATTGGCCGCAAGAACACGCTCTTACTCGGTGGTATGATCATTGTAATTGCTTCGACGATTCAGGCAGCTGCTATAAACTACGGAATGTTCGTCGCTTCCCGGGTGTTGGTTGGTATCGGCGCCATCACTATCATCCAGCCCAGCCCTATGCTGATTTCAGAGCTGTGTTACCCAAGCCACCGAGGAGTGTACACGGCGCTCTTTTGGACTTTCTACTACTTTGGCTCTATTATTGCTGCCTGGAGCACTTATGGCCTCCAGAAGCACATGCCCGAGAGTGTCTGGGCGTGGCGAGGTCCCTCTATCCTTCAGGGCGGTCTTCCTATCCTCCAATTGATTTTTGTAAGTTGTTGATTTCAACCCCGCGTACTCGTCGACAATAAATGGTTTGCTGATATTCCTCTTTGCTGCAGTGGTGGAAACTCCCCGAATCCCCCAGATGGCTCATCGCCAATAACCGAGATGACGAAGCGCGCGCTATCCTGGCCAAATATCATGCTGGCGGAGATGCCTCGAGCCCTCTTGTCGACTTCGAGATGCACGAAATCACCACGGCTATTGAGTTGGACCGACATGCTCAGGACACCAAGTGGAGCGCCCTTGTCGCGACTCCGGGCAACCGGAAGCGGGTTCTGATCTCTTTCCTGTTGGGCCTCTTTTCGCAGTGGGTGGTAAGTGTCCTACCAGCCTAGCCATTCATTCTTTTATAGTATTCCAGCAACTGACATGGTATTTTGTTCTAAAACTTGTAGGGAAACAGCGTTGTCTCGTATTATTTGACTCTTGTCCTAGACACCGTTGGCGTCAAGGACCCAGATACCCAGACTCTGATCAACGGTCTCCTCCAATTGTTCAACTTCTTTGCCGCCATCGTTGCCGCATTCCTGGTAGACCGACTCGGCAGACGTACTCTGTGGAATTGGTCAGGCATTGGTATGCTGATCTCTTTCATCATTTGGACCATTTGCTCCGCCCGATTCGAGATCAGCCCATCCAATGGCCTCGGTGGCGCTGTCATCGCATTCATCTTCATCTACTTCTTCCATTACGACATCGCTTATACACCACTCGTCCTGTCTTACCCTACCGAGATCCTTCAATACTCCATTCGCTCTAAGGGATTGACTGTGGCGTTCATTGCTATCTATTCGTCACTGGTTATCTTATCTTTTGTCAACCCGATCGCGCTCGACGCCATCGGCTGGAAGTACTACATTGTCTTTTGCTGCACTACGGGTGTATCCGTGGTCGTGAACTTTTTCCTGCTGCCTGAAACGAAGGGCCTGTCCCTTGAGGAGATTGAAGGCCTTTTCGAAGACAAGGACGTTGCTAATGGTTCGGATGGATCAGCCAAGTTGGAAGACGGCAAGGTTAGTCATGTCGATATTAAGTACTAGAAGGCACTCACTAGTCATCTGCCGAGGCACCGGGTTGCAAATCATGATCAGTCTCGCTCAGTTAGTTTAGGAGACCGGTTAATTGATTCGGATTAAGAAAAGTTGTTTATGCATTTTTGATGATTTGTAGACATGCGTGCAAATCTCTAGCCTCAGTGCTCCAACTCTCCAAGATACACAAAGCCTTTCTCACTTCGTCTTCCCATCCTGGTGGAAGACTCATAGTATTAACTCGCGAGGCCGCCTTTATCGAGAGAGCAGCACTGACTACAACACGAAGGGTATACCATGTACCGTGATGCCGATGGTGATAGGTTACGTCGTTGATCGAGTCCATGCAGCTAACCAGGCAGTCGTATGCTAACGGCTCGATAGTTGATCTGTATTGAAGCAGGTCGGACTGAGAGGCATGGATCATGGTATAGAGAAACGGTCGAAGAGTCCAGGAGCGATAGAGGAGATACCTGCTTCGGACATGTAACCCCAATTCATCCGACGATTCAGAGATTGGCTCGGTGACTTGTAGCTCATTGGGTAAGTTATCCATCCTTGTGGCTGTGTCAGTCAGTCTGGCATTTGTGGCAACTATGGGTAGTTATTTTACCAGGCATCGAGCTTATCCAGCAGCTCTTGTGCTTGAGCGCACAAAACAGGAATATCTTTTGTCCAAGTCACTGGTTCTTGACTGTACAATGTCCAGATGATCTCGTTGCCCACTCTGCGCAAGGAGGTTTCAGAGAGATAATACATCCAACTTTCGAGTTGCCTCGCGCCACCACCCGAGTCGAAAGAAGGTGATGATGATCCAGTCTGACCTGGGGGCTGTGGGAATGCATACGGGAATGCTAGATGTTCGAGGCCGACAGTCGTAGTTCGCAGCTCATTCGACAACTCACTTATAGGATATTGTAAGAATAAAAGTGACAAGGAAACAGTAGTAGGAGAATGACAACTCTGGCACGACTCACCATTCTGATTGCATACACGACCAGTACAATCTTTGCAGGAGCCCACTATCCACTGAAGGGTCAACTGGACAGGAGAAAGTTCTTGAGTGGATGTAAAGTTTGAGTTGGAGGCTTGCTTGACTGAAGTGTAACCAAGCGGCAACTGGGCGGATACAAAACATCTCGTACACTCCACAAAAGAACATACATTGGGTTGCCAAGAGCGAGGGCGGTTGCAAGGCTAAGATCTGCTTGGCCCTGCGGAACAACTGCTCAGCCTGATCGTTTGCGATGTTTTGCATCATATGTTTCATATTTTGGGATGGTACAAATGGCGACGAACGGAGGCCGAGAGCGCAAGCAATAGTCTGAGTAGAAAAGTAAGTTTCCTGTCGTTCTGTATATATTTGAAGCCACGCTTTACCACGAGAGCAGACTCTCTACTCGTATCAAAGCCATTCTCAACACAGCGGCGAACTGCTTCATCCAACAAACCAGAATCAAGTATGGGGTTTTTAGAATGAACGTTCTGTAAGAACAAATGGATGGCATGCTCAATATCAATATCAAGCCGGAAGCTTCCAGTCTCGGGACTATGCTCTGTTGGGTCGCCTGCTGCTCCCGTGTAATCGTTTTCGTCTGAGTCAGTTATTGCCAGAGACTGACCTCTCCTTAGCGACGTGAGACCTTCAAAGACTGGCCACTCAAGTATGCTTTCCACGACAGGATAATGGGTGAGCGTTATGTGGGTGCAGGAAGGTGGTTTCTGGCTGTTATCGCATTGGCTTACTAAATTAGCCATCATTTTCTACATATATCAAGAATGGACAAACGCTGATAGAAATGCTAGAGGAACTGTCAAACCTTTGAAGGTTCCCTGGGCCCAATCGTTCCTCCATGTACCGCTCCAAACTATCCAATCGGTCTATGATATGTACACTTGCTGCATCAAAGCTGATACGAGGTATTAGCGAACCACATGGCACGTCGGACGTGGAGCTCTGTAACAAACTTAGAGTAATTTGAACGCTGGTCTTCATATACACATGCTGCGCCAGTCTGCAGGCAGAAACTGCATGACGGCCGGCCACTATCGCACTTGCTCTTGCGACCGCGGCAGACAGTGCACGCCATAACAGAACGCCTCCTTGGATATACACTTTCTACCCGCTGCCTTTTTCTTACGGCGGCGAGTGGAATAGAAGGCAGCACCATGCTGGTCAATTGACGATTGGGTAGCCTGATGTCTTGTCTGGGTGTGTACCTGTTGAGTGTTAGGGGTATCAGGTGGTCAAAAGTGCTTATTTCAGCATTTCCCCAGAGCCTACCCAAAGTGGAGATAAAGTGTGGTAAATGAAATAGTCTCTAAATGAAGGTTATTCAGCTAAGGGGTTATTGCTATATAGGATAAGCTAAATCTCGATTCAAAATAAGTGATCATTTCAAAGCATCGTATTTCAATCTATTTGGACCTTCGTCTCTCTTCTTATCTCGGAATTTCGGAGTTCCCAGTTTTGCTCTCATCCATGTCACCAGACGATTCACGGGAACTATTTAGCCAACTTGCAACAGGTTTGAACTCTTTTATCCTGTTGTATATCGTAGCCTCATACTCTTCTAACCGAGCTTGTGCATGATATATATCAGGAAGAAATGCGCCTATGATACGCCTCCACAGGCTTGGCTTTGAGTCTCGGGGGAGTTCCGGGTTATTAGGTAAGGTTGTCCAGACAGACTTCTTGTGAGGTATCGATTCTTCAGTTCCTTGTTGTTCTCCTAAATTTTTCGCATCGCTGGGGGTTTCAATAGTGGTAGTTAAGTCCGTAGGCGAGATTGCCTTCAGCGGCACAGTTGTAGCAGCCAGACTCGATGCCATAGAGAGGGCGGTGAGACACCCGAGGAGTGCGTAGTAAGTCGTTCGCCAAATCATGGTCCATATTAGCTCAAACTGTGGCTCTATACTCCTCACTGCAATAACCCATGAAGGAAGTAATGTAATACAAACGTACTTGAGATCAAGCGTCTCATATTCATCAGATCAGATTAGGTTGTCTGCGAAATGGCCAGCATAGCACGCAAGGTCTCGTGTTATATATTACCTGCAAGTTGTACACTCTTGAGATAATATGACTCTCTCACGTCAGGACTAGTCAAAAGACTCGATGTTACTCTAGGCTGTGTTGTTGGCTTAGGTCAGACAGCCCCGACATGTCTTCACACTACCTTTCAGCACCACCATCTGATAATGTCAGCACACCTTCTATCTACGAGCCAACCGCGTTGGCCTCTCATCCAAGGTCTTATAAAGCCAGTATGACTGTGATCAAACGAAGGATTAGACACATCGCTCTTCTCTTCAAGTGATGCATCAATCCCAGCGCAATTAGTATTCATCGCTAATGTGTTCCATACCTCCAGATAGATTACCACGCTTTGACGGGAACCTCGGCCAAAAAGTGGTACATGACGGCGGCCAACTATCGTGTACACTTGTTAGTGACAAATCTTATACCCATACTGCCTTCCGAAGCGATTTTGAATAGAACTTGGTTACTCTTACATCCCAAGACCCCATCGCACATCACTAATCACACAACCTCCTAACCGTACTGGTATATACCTGTTATCACGAACGCATTTATTTTAAGCGATCTATCAACAGTGTTCTCAACATTGTCTCTCTCCATTGTGGCAAACAATCACTTACACCACAATGCCAAGTCTTGATCTTCGATCCGGACCCGTCTTCTCCAGAAAACCCTTTGATCATCACTTGGCACTCATTTTTTCCAGGATTTCGATGCGATCTACATGCATGTCCCACATTGCATCGATCTACGACAAACTGTTGATATATGAGCGAAATCATGGACGTTCATCGGTATGGGTTAGTTGGTGATTGAGTGTTTTGCTTGAGGGGCTGTCGCACGACGAAGGTCTTGACGGAGACCGCTCAGAGTCTATGGTATCAGGGGCCCAAACAGTCACTGCGCCACATTGCAGACCTCCGCACTTTGCGTCTTGGAGGGTTTCCATTAACTGTTGTTCGTGGGTATCTGATGAAGGTTGGCCTGGTTGCATAAGCTGCATCATGCCAACTTCAGGTGTGTAGAGGCGAATCAGACACGACATAGACCGAAGGAATTTAGGGAGCACATAGTGACAGTTATATGAGGTCACAGTAGTCTTATATGTCACGATAACTAAAAGTATCGCTATACGATTAAGTACCAAAGGCTAAAGTAGTTAATTTCATGAGTTAGTAAGTGAACTAGTATCTACATAGATCAATCTTCTCTTCAATCATCAACAAGCAACACTTCGTTGCAGTGACCAAGTATCGGGGTCCAAGAACATAAGACTACGTCAATGTATTTATGCAGCACACGGCAATAAGAAACAACACGAGTTATGCAAATCGCCAGTAGAATTTAACTTAAAGCTCTATCCTAAACACGACTACCACGGGGCATCACTTTCGAGGCTGTAATCAGGAAATCAGGAAGCCCTTCAACCTTGTCGTCAGATTAAACCTCCCGTTACCTCGGTCAAAGTAAGCTTATCTCAACCCACGATAACATCACATCATTTCCCCGTGTTGATTCTCAAGTGCATATCCCCACGGGGCAGATGACCAGAAACAAAGCGGGGGAACAAGATAACAAACGCTGCATGACTCTCACATCTCACGATACGAGTCCCCAAACTATATGAAGCAGACGTGTTCAAGTGTCCCAACATCCCTATCAATAACCGGCTTTCCAAAAAGGGACATCCGGTTGTTGACTCTCCAACGACTAACCACTAATAAAAGCGGTAGAGTCAAATGCCACCTTGTGTGTCACTTGCAACGCGAGCGCCATGACTAAAGAAGTGAACCCTTGCCAAGGCCCGGCCTGGGAAATGTGGATTGTCGGGGTAATGGAGAAGGACCCGTTTAAAAGCGGAGGACTTGTCCGGCTTCGATCTCCAGTTTAAATTTATACTGCTGCCTGGTAGGTGCGTGAAACAGTGAATAAAGGGAAGGGATCAACAGATCCGTTTGTTCGTTGTCTCCACGAAAATTATGCGGTTGGACCTTCAGGGTTCTTGGGGTTCATTGGGGAGAAAGTCGGAGAAGACATTCTAGGATCTCTGTAAGATCTCGCTTGAACGCTACAATTTGGGGTACGCGAAAACTCCAAGTTGGAGTACATTGTAAAGACAGTCACAATGGTCAAAGACAAGACATTTGTGTAATAGTAGTACTTCTATTGAGTCTATATTCAACTCTATAATGCTCTAGGCATTCATTCTCCATCTTCCATCTAGTAGAAAGACGTCTAAACAAGGGTATCTTAATAAAAAAAAGCTGTTTCCTAACAGAAACCCCATAATATGTAACACTCATGTCTTTATTGTCTAAGACTTCTCAGAGTTGAAGCCAGAGTCGTCGCGGACAGTACCGCTCTCCTCGTTCGGCTTCTCCATCATTCCACCACGACCAGCCTCGTCGACAAGTCCAAGACGGATGGCCTCACGCTCGACCTCCTCGTGAGAAAGGAAGGGAAGCTCCTTGGCGGCCTTGACATACGAGATGTTCTCGACGAAACCCTTGGCGAAGATGATGTCGATTTCCTCGAGAGATCGGTTGGCGGTCTGTGACTTGTTAGTATAATGTTCGTGCTGATAGATAGTGGAGAGTAACATACCTCGGGGTAGAACCAGTACAGAATGGGGAAGAAGGTGGCGTTGGCGCATCCAAAGAACAGGTAGGTTCCCCAGTGGATGTTGGAGATCATGATAGGAACGATCATAACAATGACAAAGTTGAACAGCCAGTTGGTGCAGGTAGACGTAGCGTTGGCCTTACCACGGGTCTTGAGGGGGTTGACCTCAGCGGGGTACAACCAAGGAAGAGGCAGCCAGGTAGCACCGAAAGAAGCAATGTAGGTGAACAGACCGGCGATGGCACCCTTGGAGATTTGAGGCGCATTGGTACCAGGGTCACTTCCACCAGGAATCAAGAATCCCATGGTCAGGAACATGGAAAGCATCTGTCCAGCGGTACCAATAAGCAACAGCTTACGACGACCAACGCGTTCAATGAGGAACCAAGAGGATGTCGCAAAGATGGAGTAGACAATCATGTTGACACCACCAAGAAGAAGAGCAAAGTTCTTGTCGCCAAAGATGTCGGTGCAGAGAATAGGGAAGTAGTAAATGACTGCATTGCAACCACCGACTTGCTGCATGAACTGCGAGCCAGCACCAAGCATCATGCGGCGGAAGTGCTGAGTCTTTCCACCGGTGAACAGAGCCTTGACGGGAGTGCTCTTCTGAGCAGCGAAACCAGAGGCACGGATAGAGTCGACGACTCGATCGCGCTCGGCACGTGTGTCGTCGCTGTCAATCTCGAAACCTCGAATGGCAGCGATGACCTTCTCGGCTTCTTCATGGCGGTCGTGGGTGAGCAACCATCGAGGCGACTCAGGAAGCCAGACCATGCCGATGCAGACAACGAAACCGAAGATGATCTGGAAGGCAATGGGGAAACGCCAAGTGAGGTCCTGGGGACCATAAGAGCAGCCATAATCGATCCAGTAGGCGATGAGGGTACCGAAAGCAATGATACCACCTTCGATACAGATGAGAAGACCTCGGTTGGTGGTGGTAGAACACTCGGCCTGGTAGGTAGGGATAGTAGAAGTGTTGATACCGTTACCAACACCGGTGATGGTTCGTCCAACGACGAACTGAGCAAGAGCGGAGTGGCCCTTGGTGGCGGTGACCTGAATAATGACACCGAGAATCATGATCCAACCACCAAGAATCATGGCCCTTCGACGACCGAGAAGATCACCGATCCAGAGGATGAACATGGCACCCAACAGACAACCAATCTCGTAGATGGCAGTGACAAAGCCCTGCATAGTGCTATCCTTTGTCTCGGGGAAGTAATCATGGAAAGGGTCGGCGTCGATAATGCCAGACATGACACCCTGGTCGTAACCGAAGAGGAGGAAACCAGTGGTAGCGACGGTAGAGATGGCCAGGGACAATTTCTTGCCCGTCAGGCCTGCGAAAGTGGGAGGCATCTTGGGTGGGAGTTTTGCAAGACCAGCTGTGCTTGAAGGACTTGAAAAACAAAACAAGAAAAATGCAGCTCTCCCAGGAGCTGTATTGCACGAAGCGTGTTGACGAGTTTGAAGTGAAGCGGATGGGAAGAGGTAGACCTTTATATAGGGATGTTCAACGGTGTTCCGTCCTGTGGCTACATGCGCTTACTCCACAGGTTAAAGTGACGATCATCCTGGAAAACAAAGTTAACAAAGTTGGCCGTTAGTAAAAAGACTCCATAAAGTCCCTGCACGAGAAGAGAGTCTGTTCTCGCATTCTCCATCCATCGCCATGTGCAAGTGCAAGTGCAAGTGCACGTAAGTGGAGCCGAAGGATTGAATCCACCGAGTCAGGTTATTCACTGTAGAGTACTGTATTTCCAGCGCCAAGAACGCTATAAGCCAGCAACCTTACAGGGCAAGATAACCAACATCTAACAGTGCGTCATTCCGTCGTTCGTGCCGGCATCCGACTTGTATTGGCCGTAGTCTCCCCCGGGATCTGCCAAGACCGGTAAAAGATCCACGAGGGGAGGACGGAGAATCTCTTTATTCAGTAACGCCGAGGGAAGAGTCTGACGTCAAGAAAAGATTAGACCTGAGCGGGCGGCAGAGGCGGTTTGAAGGAAGGGGGAGGGAATCGGGAATAGGATGTAGTGGTGGCGATCTTCCCGTACGGCAGAGACGTCATTGGTTGTTGAAGATGGAAATTTGTTAGGTGCAGATTGATGAGATTCAGTTTTCGGCATGTGGTAGGCTGAAAATATCATGGCCTTGAGTTGTATACCTCGGTTTCACCATCTACAGTATCACCACACTTCAGTGTAGGTAATTCAGTGCACGACCTGACGATCCCTCCTCCAGCTAATCTCGCATATGCTCCCCAGAAGACCCTCTGTCTTTTGTCTACTCTCCTCAATAAAAAATGGCGAAAAAAAAAAACAGGACCGCGGGGTTCGCTACCAACACTCAAAAATCCGGGCCTCAAATCTCCAGACCCATTTATAAGTGACGATCCTCTCCTGAGAAGGTAAATGGAGCGTCCAACATGGATCCACAGAGAGGAAGGAACTATTGTTTTGCGGTGGCCCACGGGGAGAGAGACATGAAGAAACAGGTATTTCTGACAAAACATAAGGTTAAGTTGGGGAAAGGATTAAAGAGATTTTGCATCTCGGACAACATCCTTGGCAGGGTTCATTATCTTGGAGGTAACATAATGGAATGGATCTTTAATTACAGGGCTTTTCTTAGTGGATCTACAGGTGGGAGACGTTATTGGCGCGCAAGATGTTGCCTCTAAACGGTATCTCCGATCTTGGAGTGAGTGATCTTGGGGATAAGGTATCTGGGGAATATGTCAGTGACAGACTGTACAGCAGGTGACCGTGAGTATTTCATTGTCAATTGATCTTTTATTCAATGCTTTCATGAGTAAAAGTGAAGTGAAATGCCTAGAAATGCACGTCGTTTTGCTGCAGTCTTGGCCAGCGGGAGATCTTCAGCCACAGGGGCCTAGCTATTGACTTGGCGATCTAAAAGCATTGGCATTCAGTCTGTCCACACAATGGATTGACCAATTCTATAGACAACTTCTTAGTTGTGATTCTCACTCACAATATCCTGTTGTCATAGACTCAATCAATCCATTCCTCACAATACGTTGGCACAAGGATCTCTACCCTCCCTCAGCATCAGCATCAGCCTCCCCGCCGATCATGCGCAATTAAACTCCCGAATTCTACGGAATCCTTCCCTTTTTCCTTCTTCTTCTTCGGATTACTTGAATAGGTCTTGCGGTCGCTTACTCTAGCCACCGTCTTCCTTTAAGCCGCACTTAGTCTCGTACCAACTATCCAGTCAGTGTTCTGTCTGCAGTTGCACCTAATCTCCAATCTCCAATCTCCAATGCTTTCAGTCCGGTCTTGGCCTCCGTTTCTTGGCTCTCCACATGTCCTCCAGCATCAATTAATATTCTACGGATAACTTGCCGCCCATACTCTTGGCGAACCGCGTCTACGCGGGCATAGCGAGGGTATACTGGCGCCAATTCGTTCTACCTATGGAGTAGCTGTGGATACTTGCCAAGAAAATGAGTTTGTGAATGGTAACAACGTTACAGAAACTCATACGATTAATCAAGGGGTCTGTCTCTCCGTCCACGTCCCCAAGGCAAGGCAAAGAAAAGAATTACATAACTAGTATTGTAAAAACTCTGTATCCATTGTTACATTGGATCTTTGCTGCCCAACTAGGAATCTTGATTTTGCATCTTTGTAACATATGACCAATACAGCATCAGCGTTTAATTGTTCGTCGTCGTTATAAATGTGACACGCGACCCATTATTTCTTGTCCTTCTCATCATCTGGGGTTTCTCCATTGCGGGATACTTTTCGCCGAATTTTTGACCGAGAAAAAAAAAGGGACCTCTCCAGATTCTCGCCAAAAATAATTGACGAGAATTCTTTGGGTCTGGGGGATTGACCTTGTGCACGTGTGAGAAGCTGGGGAAAATTGCCACTGACGAGCCGAGAATTGATCGGCGAGAATTTTTGGGAACGCGATTGTCAGTGAGTGTGAGTGTCAATAAAAATGGTTGATTTGAGAGATGGATAATAAGTGACTGTGAACCGTAGACCCGACTGGAAAATTCAGTGATTGTGATTGTGGGTATTATCGCGAGCATTGTTCTTGGTGTTGATGATTGAGCTTTACTTGGGAATAAATGAGCTACCCCTCAACACCACAATGAACGCGAACCGAATTGATTGAGTGTTTCTCTTCGCCTCAAGCGACACGAGATGATGAAGCGATGGAAGTGAATCGATTGCGACCGTCATTCAGTCAAATGCCCCTCGATGGTTGCTGAATGAGCGACAAGAATACAGCGATGGAGAGTCCAAGATGCTCACCTGTCGCTTCATCAGCGAGCCAGCTCGTTAAAGATAAAGATACATCTAAATCGCAAGAAACGCCTCGAGCTCTCCTCCCGAGCCTCGCCAAGTGGTTCTCTTTTGCTGACATCATCTCGGTACAATTGAATTGAGCCGTCCTTGACCATCAACACCACACACCAACATCCCCATCACGATGTCTCAACCTCAACCCCCTAATCTCCCTCTTATAACCTCTCAGGCCACTCTCCTTACCATAATCGACTTCGCAGTCATAATGCTCTCCAACGGCAAATGGAAAGTCGTCAATATGGACCTCCAAGGCCCCCAAAAGAACATTGCCTGGCAGATTCCCGGCACCAACAACTGGCTCGCCAGAGTGAGCTGTCCCCGAGCATACGTTGAACTTCTAAACACCGTCGGTCCTACTGGTGGAAATACTATGCGAGGTTTCGTGAACATTTGGGAGGACGAGGTCACCATGTCGACGGTCGTTTGCAAAATTCGTGCCAATGAGGAGGGAAAGATTGAGTATGTTCCGGGTGGTGTGAAGCCTGAGAGGAGTGAGGACTTTGTTACTTGGTTGGGTGCAGTTATGGGATTTGATGCTTTGGAGATGTCCGTTTGAGAATGCCACTGGTTGATAAAGAGAGGCTTTGTTTAATGGGAGATTGAAGGTATCGTGCTTTTAGGCAGGCGCATGGGTGACAGTCGGCAGTGCGGTAACCTTCCTTGTGCACCAGCTGCTCTGCAGTGCAAATATCTTTCAACAAATTCACCTCGATGAACGCGACAAACAAATATTCCCATCTCAAAATTTCTCCTTGATCACAACAAGCTTCTTTTGTTCTCATGCATTCACGCTTTGTTGCCCTTGTGTCAATCCCCCTTTGTCTCCAGATAGTGCTTCCGTTCTCGTTTAAAAGTCTCGTCTCTGCCATACAGACACTCGCAGCCAAATACTTGCAACTTCAACACCACAAGATCATTCGAGATGTCACAGCAAATCACCAAGGAGAGTGTCTCTACCTCCCACTCCATCCCCTTCCGCTTCCGTTGTCCCGAGCCTGAACTAGACGAATGTCGCAACCTCGCACATCTCGAAGCCGTACCCTCCATACATGGCGGTCGTCTCTGCATCATCCGTCGCGCATGCGTAGCCATGCAGGAAGATACCTGGTGTGTCATTAACACAAATTTGCACGGCCCGCGCACCGATATCTGCTACAGAATTCCGGGCCCCGAAAACCACTGGATCGCTCAGCTTGGCAATGGCACATCGATTCGCGAGCTGTTCAGCATCATCGTCTCTCACGAAACCGAGGATCAGAAACTTTCTGATTACAACCGGTACGTTTTTGACGCGCACGACGATGAAGAGGTGGAGGGTCGGTCGGTAATCGTTGAGTGTGTCAAGGGACCCGGTGAAGGAGCAGTCGATCAACAAACTCCTGATGTTGACATGATCCCTGAACTTCAGGTCAAGATGGGCTTTAAAGTCCTTAGATGGTAAAAGCAATTCGAGGATTTGTGCTTGGTATCTTGATGCCCAGGATACGTGCCTATGGAGAACGAACTGGAAGGGTGTCTCTGGGAACAGCGGGAACCTAAAAAGGTCGAGGCTAGGACTCGTGCTTGTCTTTTTTTTCACGATTCGTTACCCCTACATGGAGGTATAGTAGGGACATGTATGAGCGACAGAGGATATCGAATGCTGGATGAATACGGGGTAAATGAACGAGTGCGATGCGCAGTCAACATCTAGCTAAGGCAGATCAAATGATGGCAGATAAGATGAACCAACTTTAACCATGCTGCTTACCTCGCTTAAATTCCACTCATGCTCTTGACGTGTTTACTCCGGCACTTAGTGTTTTCTGTATGTCCGTCAACATAACTCTTCGGGTCAATCTCGCCTAGTTCCAACTTCCTTCCTTACCATTCTTCCTCTACACGCTACCTCACCTCCCCATCTACAACGCCAGTGTCAAGGCCATCGACATCGCTCTACCGAAAGCAAACCAGATCAAATATTAGTCCGTACCAGAACCAGGACAATCCCCAGCTTTATATCAGCTCCCTAAACTTTTATCACTGAAACCGACGTACGTATCATGTGCGAAGACGAACCATGCTTTGTGTTTCCGACCGATTGCGTAACTCCCGGGCATCTGCGGTTCTTCTCACAGCAAAGTCATCATCACCATGTTCAGAACCCATGGCGTCTCTCTCAAATAGATCTATCAGTCTATGGGGGGCTCCCTGAAAAGTTCTCCCTCAGTCCACTGTCGCTGAGAAGCTGTCAACAGCCCCAGCGACAAGGCTTTCGGAACGATCTCCTACTGCGACTGGTTATGGTTGATGTTGAAGTTCTGGGGGGCGATGAAGGAGAAGAGTCGGGTTGTTGTTGTTGGGTGTGTTGTTGTATATCCTATCCTATTCTCCACTACCTACCTCCTAGCCTTATAGGTTCTTAGCTCTAAGATTAATAATCTGCAGAATATTAATACTATTAGTCTTCCACTTCTTCATTCATCACTTAACTACATAGGCCTATAAGAATATAACCTTCTGTCGATCTTACCTAGAACCACAAGGTAAGACACGGGTGGTATTAGTTCGCTCAGTGAGACACGGCCTGTAGCACACCGCTCCACGAGAAGGTATCGCTAAAAGATCGTCCTTATTAAGACTCCTGAAATTTTTATGAGATAAGTATATAACATGTCCCTGTTCCTGAGAACAAGCGTACTGAAAAAAGACTCTAGTATTACATCCAGAAGACAGATATTTTTCTTTCCTCAACTACAAAAGCCTAGTCTACCAATATGAAGTTCAACTCTCTTGGCATCTTCACCACCTTCGCAGCTATTAGTCTTGTAGCAGCACAACGAGTATGTGATCCCAAGCCTCTTCTATATCTCTATAGACTTTTTACTAACATTTGACAGGATAGTTGTACAGGTGACAACAGACGATGTGTTATTAGCGCTGACTGCTGCGATGACCAGACCTGCATTAGGGAAGCTTTGGGGCCAGTTGGATTGTGTACGCAAGGTGCGTGTAGTGAAAGTGGAGAAGTATGTGGTGGAGTGTTCAAGGGTGCTTGTTGTGAGGGTTTGGAATGCAAAAAAAGGGGAGGACTGGGGCGGTGTATAGAAGTACTCCAAGAGGACAGTTTCTAATGGAAGTTCTACTAAATTCAGTCCAGACCTAATGTCTTTCGGGTGGTAAATGCCAAGGTGAACATGGTGCAGTTTTACACCGGACATTAAATAGGAAGGAAATGTCAAGCAAGGTTATAATAGCCTTAAAATTTTAAGCCCCCAAGTTTCTTAAACACACGAGACACACGTCGAGCGACCGTCCCAAAGCCACCCATTGATCCGTGAATCTTCTCGACAATGACACGTTCTGTTTCGAAGTCCTGCAATACCATCATTCACACTTACTATCAATCCTTCGCTTAATAGTTAGTCTCTCAGCATCGAAATGCTGCGACCACGAAGCTCCTATGGGCAGTCTACCGCGAGCACAACCCAAGGAGCACGAACGATGCGACAACAAATAAGCGGCACAACTGCATCACTAGAACAGAGATCACGAATTACTAGCCCACTCTGCGTGTTCACTACCACCATCGAGCTTTCCGGCCGACTCGATTCGGGTGGACTGCTATACTACGAACCGCCGACTGTTTACAGTCCTGCAAAAGGCTTCAGCACCAGATCAAGGGTCACCTATACAGGTACAGTTTTTACGATATAGTGAAAATACTATTGAGGATGGGTTTCAGCGCCCACTAAGAACAAACAAGGGAGTGAATTGAAGCCCGGTGCCTTGTTATGTCCGCACCACGACCAGCCCTCAAGCTGACAAGGACACCCTGCTCAGAAAGGTCAAGAGAACAGTAAGTCATTATATTTGCTATCATTATCGCTATACTCACTGTAGTTTACCAATACCTGATCAATCATGCACTGAAACTCAACAGTCTTGATGTTGTGAGACATGTCCAATTGGCGTTCGTTTGTTGCTGTTCATTTTTTGATTGCCTTCCTTTGTCGCTTCGTGGGAGTATTCTTGAAAGTCGTCTTGTTTGCTTTCTGTCCCGCTTTCTTTCTGCGGCCACTTCTTGGTAGTCTGCTTTCTTGGGTGTTGTCTTGGGCGTTGTCATCCTTCTCATTCTTGGCATCTTGAGCATTATTCGGTGTCTCTTTATCCAGTCTCTCGTCCTCCGATGCGTCGTTGTCCAATTTCTCGTTATCTGGTATCCCTTCGAATAGATCTAATGCATCTTTGTTCGATTTCCAGTTGTGCACTGCATCCTTGTCTGAAGACTGGTTGGCGGATGCTTCTTTGGTCGCTGTTCGCTTGTTCGAAGCATCGGTGACATCGTTTGCCCTTTCTACCATCTCTTCTACCCTATTCTGCAATACCCTGAAGGTTTTCATGTCCATCACTTGCTCCTAACCGTGTTGAATACTTCGACATCGGTCTATGCTGTCGTTCAATCCATCAGCTGTCAGTGGAACTCATAATCGCACCATCACCAGCAACAACGTCAACATCAACATCAACATACCTAGCATGATACATGGTGTAGCCGAAGCCAATTCGATTGCCCTTTCTGACCTCGAACTAATCGGTCTTGATCTCTACATTGTCTTCTCCGAACACATGTTTTTGGAGGGCCTCGAGCTCGTCTTCTATAATGTCGGAGGACATCAGAAAATGAATTTCGCCCTTGTTCTGTATGTTATACGGTGTCATATGTCGTTAGCCAGCAGGTATATAGTTGCTTGTACCGTAATCTGCGTGTGGACGGATCCACAGAGTTAACATGCCTTCTCGCCAGTACGTGCCCTGGACTATCCAAAGCTCGTGGGGGGGGAACATGGGGAGGCATCGCGATAGATAATATCGTAGAGATTCTGAGTAGCAAGCGTGTTGATTATAATGATGTTGATGACGGATAGACAGTGATGAGAACGAAGATCTCGATGACGATGATCATGTTGTTGTTGGAAGACAAATTGGGAGGACCAGGAGCAAGTTTCATTGCTTAATTGAGGTCGTTTGCGACTTCCATGGAAAGTAACTGCCACTGAGAGTGTCCATCCTTGTACAGATGGTCCAAGTACATATAGAAGTTCAAGCTGCAGCCGCAACCTGAGGTAAGAGGCGAGATAATGAAACACTCAGAAAGGGCTCATCAAATAATGACAGGTTGCTCTGACTACCTGAGTAAGAAACACAGCTAAGTGTAGCACCGGGTCACTCGACGCAATCGCATCCATATGCTTTAATATTGAACTCCCGTCCAATATGCCTCATACATAAGCTATTAGATATTCACTCCATGACTTCTCGCAGAATGAAGGTCTCTGTTTGCTGCACTCCTAGCATGACAGATCATGACCGCGTCAAGTCCACATGTCACTCTCAGTTGTAGTGCGTAGTACCAACTCCAACGAAACGTTATTTTGCCAATCCTGTTATCTCCTTTATTTATGGCCATTTCGAAAGGACCCGGGTATTCAAAGGCCGATGTACCTGTGTCACAGCCATTCGAGAGGTCGACCCAAACCTGAGTCACGTTTACTTCTTCACTGATGGAATAGAGCGAGAGCATCCCAGAATACACTAAGGGCATCTTGAAATGTTTGCGACAGTATCATTGAGAGAGACACGGAGCCATGAAATTGCGAGTTGGGGAAGTCTCCGTCCAGGGCATCATCCAGCTCAACTCATCTTCTCTCAATCTCACCACCACCCTTAACCTCTGCATTAGCACTCTTTCATTCTTTCTTTCTCATGATCTCGCTTTCCTCTCATATTTCTCAGTCGATTTACCAACTCCTATTTGCTTTCGGGCGCTCGTATCTTGAGAACGTGCGTGCTCTCTTTGTTCTCTTCACTGTGCAGTGCTGGTTGTGGCCGAAGGGCTAGTGCGAGTCGTACAGTTACGCTTTGAGCACCATTCGCTTTCCGAAAGTTCACAAAGGCATTTCAGTGCTGCTATTCCTGGCACTTGAGTTGGTTACACGTCAAAGTTTCCTTGTCTGTCACTCATTCAAGTCCTCTCGTGCGGTTCTGAGTCCGCGATATCACTACCCAATGTAGACCGTTCCACTCATAGCACGTCGCCGTCTGATACCTATTCACAGAGTTACAATTGCATCGATATAGGATGTTTTAATCACTTCATCGAAAACAGACAAAACTCATTGCACATTGACTGAGTCTCTCGCTTATCCTTGGTCCGTAGACAAAGAACCCCCAACTTCGAGTCTCAGATGCTATACTTGGATCATCTTCCGACACTTCAAAGAAACCTCAACCGTGCACAAGCTCTGATGTTTATTTCTCAAAATAACTACAATATGAAACTAAACCTCAGTCGTGAGTAACAGGCTATCAGAACGCGTATATGAACCCTCGCACGGGGACTCGAAGTCAACTCGACTCAGGCAGTTCTCAACTCAATCAACTGACAATTCACTCATCATGAGACTCATCTTCGCATCTCTTTTTTCGCTCACTCTCGCTGCAGCGACACCTCCAGAGCCGGTTGTCCTCAAGCCGATTCCTGATAAGACTTCTTCGGGATGTTATCACTAGTTCGTCCTCCTCCTTCATTCCTATCCAACTCGCAACCATACTCACTCTCTCAATCGCATACCCATACCGTTCACTCTTTACTACTAAACACATACTAACATCTCCTCAGCTCAATCCCAAAGATGGATAAATGCTGTATTCCCAACATCTGCGCCTGCAAAGATGGTAAGTCCCATACGGCCCCTTACCCGAACAACAGCTAATTCGTTCCAAGGCAACTTCTACCAGTTCAACGAAGAAGGATGGAAGAAGAACTACAAAGGGTGTGATCCCCCATGGGGAGTCATCGGAAAGTCATTGGAGAACATCCCAGGGTATTGCTGCAAGGGATGGAAACCGCCCAAGCCTACCTTTCCCTACTAGTCACTTTTCGGTCTTGGGACTACTGTGTTGTGCTGGTGCCTTTATTCTTTCGGATATTTGCAGATGTTTCGCTTCTTATTTACAGACCCTTCATTTCTCTTACTACTTCCCCTCTATCTACAGATCCTTCACTTCATCTCCTTCATTTGTAACAGCTTTACAACTCTCGATGCCAAGAGCAATACTCTCCATCTCGCTCCCACTTCCGAAGAATGGTCCAACAGTGTGATTCGTGTCAACTGGAGCATACATGAACCATCCACTGATAGGCTGCGCTGTGACCTCTGCTTCATCTTCAGTCCTCTCAATTCCAACGTTGCCGGCCAGGATATAAGCATCTGTGTCAACACCTGGATGAGGGCAATTCTTCATCTTCAGCGGTGCCTTTGCATAGCCCGTCGAAACATCTGAAAGCGATAAAGGAATGTAACTTTGCCCGTCGATGACAACAGTCCAGTCATTGGGGAATATACCCATCTTCGGCTCTTCCTCAACACTCTCATCCTCTTCATCATCCTGCCATGGATCAAATCCCCTTCTTCTCCCATTCCTATCAAAGAACATGAACCCCGTTATCCAACCACTGACATCCCACTCATTCGCCCCCTCTCCACAAGACCACTTCTTTTTCGCTCTTACGATCTGCTCCCAGAACAACTTCGTCTCTAAGCCCTCATTGTCATCCCACGAACTGACAAACCTCTTCATAATTGGTCTCAACATATCTGCGAACAACCCAGGATCTTCGCCAAACTTGTGTAAGTAGTCTAGTTTAGCTTGGAGCTTAACCCAGTCGTCCTTTGTACCCAACAGCGTGATACTGGGTATCCCACAAACCAACATACCCTCAAAGTCAAAGAATTGCTTCATGAGGCCCATCATAAGCACTGTGGCAGTGACTTCGTCTTTGGGAGTAGAAGTGCTAAACCCAGGTATAATCCAATCCCTCAACCATTTCGTTTTGACACGCTTATCCATCTCTTGCCCAAAGCCGACGATAACATCATCCCAAGTATTCCCTTCAACGACAATTTTGTCTCTTCCGGCATGTTCCACAAACAAATCCCTGACCTTTTCCGAATAGGCGCCCATGTATAGATTCATCTGCGCAAGTACCTCAAACCAAACTTCATCAGGTCTCAATACGAAATGTTGATGCTGAGCCCATGCTTCAACAGCACCTCGTATAAACCCTCCCGAAGAAGGGAAAACACGCCCTGTGGAGAAGCCATCATCAGAGAATGAGGACGCAAGTAGAGAGGGAGTGTAAGGATTCGAGTAGGCGACTTCCTCGGGACAACTCCTTCTGAACAAATCATCAGCTGAAGTCGCGACGCCTTGGTGGGAGAGCGGTAGTGGCGCGACGGGGGTGAGTGAGACGGTGATTGAGGCGGTGGCCAAGTCTAAGCCCGCCAGCCACAGATACAGTGTTTTCATAATGAGGCGATATCGGGAGAATATTCGGCCAAGAGTGAACAAGAAACAATCATGCCATACTTGGGCTTGTATGTCAAGGATAATTAAGATTACGGGCCTCCCGATCGGACGGTTTGAAGAATCCCTGCTTTTTAGTTCCAGTCCAACTCCACCACCAAAATGGAGCCGCTAAGTCAATGCTGGACCGAATAATGAGGCTCAAGTCTCATGATTACATCTGGGTCTATCTCATGATCGTATCTTAGATCATGATATGCGTCTTTTCTAAACTTGGTATTGATGTGTGAGTTGTTAGATCGGGCCATCTGTTGCGACGGGATCGGATCTCCGTTTGTTACATCGAGATACTGGATCTGGTCATGCATGGCTGCGATGAGTCAATAGTTAGGTCAGGCTGTCATGACAAATGTTCAATTATTTCAGGATTAATGAAAGATTAATCGTGTCCTCAATTAATGCCTGAAAGGTCCGACGAGTAAATGCCTCATCTTACCACTGAACATTAACAGTCAGCACACACCAGTTGTAAACGCCTGTCTGAAAGCAATAATCTGTAAACGAAAAGCAATAATAAGCAATCGCCAGATGATAAGGAGCGTCAATCACAAAGTAAAGGTAATGTTGAGTAACCGATGTATTCAGTGCTATATCAATCTATAAGCCAAAGGCCATATATGCATATCCCATCCTAATACCCAAATCCTGCGCCATGCTGCCAATTAAGCAAATATTCATGTGTCATATCCTCATAAACGCCATGCCTTGTAAAGAAAAGCCCCTCTAGTAAATAAACCAAGAGATGTCATAGAAATGCGATCGTTGTTTACTCATCAGCACTGTCGGCCTGGACACGCTGCACAACGTTGACAAGCTGAGGGAAGATCTTCTCGCTGTCCTGGATACCGCAGACCTGCTTGACAACATCCTCAGGTCCATTTTCGGACATGATCTTGGCGAGCTCCTTGGACTCCTCGTCGTCAGTGACCTCCTGGAAACGGAAGGCCATCTCGATGGCGTCGAGGAGATACTTGATGCTCTGTCCGTTCTCAGCGAGCTCGGCAGCGGGGCCGATGAAGCGCTCCTTGCGGGAGAGCTTTCGGAGGGGAGCACGGCCGACACGCTCGACGGCATCTTCCAAATGAGGGTTGCCAATTCGCTTGATGATCTTCTCAACATAAGCAGCCTGGGCCTCCTCGTCAATCTCGTGCTTGGCGACGATCAAGCTCTTGGTCTCCATGAGAGCACCGCGGACCTCAGCCATGATCTCCTTGTCCTGGAGAGCATCGTAGACGGTGTGCTTTCTTCGGTTGTAGCCGTGGTAAGCAGCGGTGGCGTGACCAGTGTTGACGGTGAAGAGCTTGCGCTCGATGAAGGGAGCAAGGTTGTCGACCCAGTTGATACCCTTGATGTCGGGGATACCAACGTCCTTGAAAGGAGTGCGGTCAACAACCCACTCGAAGAACTTCTCAAGTGTAACGTCGAGGCCGGCGTTGGGGTCCTGGGCAGGGACGATTCTGTCGATGGCAGAGTTGGCGTAGCGAGCTCTCAAATGGTGGTCCTCGAGACGAGAAGGCTCAGTGTTGCGGGGATCCTTGATGTGCTCAGCGAGAGTGTCTGTGGCGCCGATGGCGTTCTCGCAGGCGATGACATGGAGAGGAGCGTCGTCTGTAGAGCGGGCGTCAATACCCTTGGCGATAACAGGAGCGATGAACTTGAGGATGTTGGGGCCGACGGAGCAGGTGACGATCTCGGCTGTGCGGATGGCCTCGATGAGGTCCTGCTCGTGTGTTCGGGAGTTGATGGCCTTGTAGTTTGTGATTGTGTTTTCGGTGGTTCCCTCAGAGCCGACCTCGATGACCTTGTAGGAGGGGGTTTCGTTGATAAGGTTGACGATGGTGTCGTTGACATCGGCGAAGATGACATCGTAGCCAGAGTTGTGGAGGAAGCAAGCGACGAAGCCACGGCCTGAGTATGTTAGCAGAATATCAAGAGAGATGTTGGGAAATAAGACATACCGATATTGCCGGCGCCAAAGTGAACAGCTGTCTTAGCCATGATGGGTATGTGAGATGTGTGTAAGTGGGAAATGGAGTTGTGTATGTGTTGGATGGATATCTTTGTATCAAACAAAGAAGTAATAGTTGATATTGTATGATAAAGTGGAATGGAATGAGATGAGAGATAGAAACGGTAACCGTATCGAGGGAACAAGACGAGTTTATATGCCACTTCTTTTTGAGAGATGGTCGTCGTCCAAAGTGGAGGGTAGATCAGACCTCCCTCACCCTCACCCCTCCGTGACGATGACGGGACCAGGGGGGCAAGACCCATAGATGCCATCATCTGTTAGAGGGTCATCTCCACTCAACCTACAACTTCAAGGCAAGTGGGGACGATGTACCATGCCATCATGTTCTCTTTGAGTGACCTCAACTGTCAGTCTTGGCATTTAGGTATGTTCTACCCGTGGCTACTCCAAGCCTTATCCATTGGTTACGGTAGACAGTTTCTCTAGCCTAGCCTGAACCGTAAACCACACAAACAAGGATCGAGTCAATGATGACAACAACAGGCCTCCTAGCATATGATAGGTTGGTCGGTCACAGTCGGGTGTACATGGGCGCTACCGTTTAACGGACGGTACCTAAAAATGCAATGCTGCAGTGCCTCCCTCACCGGGCTTCTCACCACATGCATCGTACCAAACCAGGTGGTGAGGTTAACGGAGGTTATCCGGCACTACAGTACACAGTTACAGGGGGGAAGTACCAGTTCGCGAAGATTTACAGGGGCTGAACAAAGCCCCACTGTTACACCTCAGTCTTGTTCAGGCTCGGGCTGTCACCTCACTGTAGGTCACTGTACAGAAGGGCCGCCTTGCCTGAAGCAACAGCGAGACAAGACCCTATCTCACGCCACCTCCATCACCTATGCAGGGTGCAGTTTGCAGATTTCCGATAACAGATGATGAGAGATTTGTTCAGCCTCTTTTGAATATCCTCAATAGATTTACAATTTTTATTGTTTTTTTCTATATTTTTCTACAATCTCTACAGTAAATATCCAGAGTAACATTCATCTCCACTTCTATCAATTAAAGAATCATCCAGATTCTCCTAGGTACCTCGGCCAAGTGGATAAACAAAACCTCCAAGTACCGTTTTCGTGTCTTGTCTTGTTTCCCCTCCTTCTAAGCTCTGACGTCGACTCCTCCTCTTTGCATCGTGGGTCTGCAGTGCAACGCAAGCTAATTCACTTCAACTCCAAGAGAAAGTGGTTCTTCTTCCTTTTGTCTGGGGCTCCAAAGATAGGTTCCATTATTTTTTGGAGGAGGGAAAAAAAAAACCTGGGGCAGTTGACATCACTCGTCTAAACCTCCTGTAACCTCCTTGTTTCTGAGTTCACGATGTCTTCTCGATTTACTTGCTCAGTCGATGTTCTCGATTGACATGATTTCATAACCCATATTAATTCTTTACTCCTTTTTCTTGCGTCCATTACGACTTGCTATCCTATCATAACCATGTGCTTTTTTTCTTCCTCACATCGTGATTGACAACTCAAACGGCCGCCCGTCGGTATCTCGGCCATTCCTCTCCGCCTCTTTGTAAAACACTCACCTCTTCTTACATCCAACCCATGTCTTGTCTTTTGATGCCCTTTCACGATAATCAAAAAATGGCGGCCCGGATCTTTTGCATGCAGGGTTCGTTACTATCCCACCAATAGACACTCCCAGAGTGGATATTTTAATGCCTTGACGGGGTGCGCTGGCGGCACTTTTTTGGGCTTAAATGTGAGGGTATTTTCAAGTGGCTGATACTGTCGAAACCCGAAACTTGAGACAAGCCTGGTTAGCATAAAGTGGATACTATCTAAACAAAACACTCTTGTATCTTGATGCATGTGAAGACTTCCTAAGGTATTGACTAAGAAAGCCTCCGTATGACTGAATGATAGTCAAAGCCTTGCTGCACCTCGACGTTTTCTGACATTGACTTGGCCCATATGAGCTACCCTATTATGCTTGGGTAACCATATTATTCAATATCCCGCATGCAGTGCAGCACGTGTAATTCCCCAATCAAACTATAGGTAGGTAGTCTGTTTATTTACTTATCTCTCCATCTCATGTGCTACAATTATCACAAGCCAAATTTGTCTCTTGTGTATCAGCTGTGTTACTTAGCTGTCTTACTTGAATGTACCGTATCTGCAATCTGCAACTATCGACGTCATATCATCTAGGTACAGTATAGTTAGTCTTACAGTGCATCCATCTCAGGGTACTGGGCAGGGCAGGGCAGGGCAGGTTTCCCCTTGTCCGTACAGGTTACAGGGCTCTCAGCCTCGACTGTTCCAGGGGCGAAAGGCACCGCCGGAGCACCCTTAAACAAACGGCCATTCCTGATTCTACCACCGTAATTGCTCCGAGGAGTCATGCCATACAGAAGTTCTACAGTAAATTCCCTCAATGTTTCCTATCTAACAAAGACGTAGAAAACTTTCGTCTTCTATCGGATCAAAGACCGTATAATTCCGCATCATCCCTGAAACTGAGCCTTTCTCTATCGGGTCTGACTCCCGTCTGTCCGTTTCCGTCTGTCCTGTCCAGTCCTGTACTGTACTGCATAGCCTCAATTCAGTCACTCCGTATGTACTGTACAGTAGATAACGCTGCTTACTTTACTACAGAACGAATCACAAACCTCGTCAACAAGTGGAACCTCAAGCCAAGAACGGTTCACCTTGGCATGAAAAATTAGCGCCGTTATCTGATTGGTGATGGCTTCATTGTCCGTCTCTCTCTCCATTTTCCCACGCTTACCGCGCAACAAAAAGAAGTTGGGTTCGTACCTGTTGATCTGGGAAAGGTATTATTCGGAATGTTGAATATCAGGCTAATAAACAAAAACTCGGAAACATGCCAATATTTCTCCGACAGATACTCAACTCGTTATCTAATGTAATGTGATAGATAATTCCTGGTGACCGTCTGTTACGTGCTTTTGTCTCATTCATCACGCAGGGTCTTTTTTCGTCTCTCTCAGGGTCCAAGCCACCAATTCTTTTTTACCGATCGTGACAAATATCCAGCTAAGTGACCGATGTAGTATTTCTTCTTTTCTCTTCTGCAGTGCTGACTCACACACATGTCAATGAACCGTAGACCAAAAACCGGAAATAAGTCTATACCCCTTTTAACTTCCTTGACTCGCTCGTCATCGATCTGGCCAAACTGCGCAGGACAAGAACATCGTGAAAAGCCTCACGACGTCAGAGGGTTCAACTGTCACTGTAGACCGGGCCCACTCACACGCTAACCTACAGTTACTGTACAAACTACCTACTGTACGGTAGTGTCTAAGCGCAAATGTAAACGCAAGCAAACAAAAATTCTTCCGCCCGTGTCGCATCGCATCGCATTGGTGTGAGTGGGAACTGACGAAATCAGAAAACGGGCGGCTTATTCTTACGGTAACTTCACTTCATACTGCATACTATATTGTACCGAGAGACACCTCGCTTGCGTGCGTTGCTAGTGATGATCAATATCGGGTTGCTGTGCAATACATAGCCTAGGAAAAAGAGATCATCATTCAGTTGAACCAAACAAAGTGTCTGGGTAAATAATTATCGTGATTTCCGACATGAGCCGAATTATAACCCCCTCAATCATGATAACTACTCCTTTTAATTCTCTTTATATTCAACTCAACCAACACTCTTATCAACCTCAACAATAATCTCTCTTCCTCAATTCATTTCATTCAACATTACACAGCCTCTATATTTCCCCGCTCACTTCCTCTGCTTCAAGTCTGGGGTCGTATCTCCCCCGCGAAGCCAAGCCACCACCATCTCAACTCAACATGTACAGCAGTACTCTGCAGTTTGCAGAAATACCACTCTACGCTGCGGGATATAACTCATAACATGCCACAATGACACTGCCTTTCATATCACACACTATCACAGCATAGCACATTCGTCACTTTCCCCCTCCCCTCTTCTTCTTCTTCTTCTTCTTCCCCATATTCCCCCGCAAAACAAACAACTCCACTTGCCCAGTCTCACCACCACCAATACATCCTGTCTCACTCCCAAAACGGAAATACCGTTGACGGTACCTAATACAGAAGTCCAAATTGCCCTCAGTAGTACCTGGCAAGGAACACAGGTAAGGGTGCGGTCTCATTTCGGTACTACAGGGAAAAGGACGGTTCAGGTTCCCGACATATGTATACGTGAATGTACAAAGTTGACTGCATGTATTTACCTCGGTGCCGACTGCCCACACGTGTCATTACTTGTAGATTTCAGGACTGGATCTAGATGTGGTAATTATTCTCAAGGTGTTGTGATTAATGAGGATTTTTCCCATGCGAGAAATCGCGCAAGATATTCTGCATGCGGCATATCGGTTGGTTGGTTTGATGTTACTCCAACTACTTCCCAACTTGACATTACAAGGTAATCCTCAACTTGACATTCAGTCACGGCCAACATCCGACACTTACAATTCCCATGTATATCTTTGTACATTCACTTCACCATCTAGATCGCTCTTCAAGTGGTCCAGAACATCAAACTTATACAAACTGTTCATGCTATCTTTTAATCATTATCAACATCGTGCCACTCGCTAGCCATTATCATCACTCATACCCCTTTTAGTTCTGACCGTACTTCTTGAAGGCGCCAATGAGGCCACCGGTAGAAGCGTCGTGACCTTCACCGTTACCCTCCTCATCAAGCTCCTTGAGAATCTTCTTGGCCAGAACCTTGCCCAGCTCGACACCCCACTGGTCGAAGCTGTTGATGTCCCAGATAGCACCCTCAGTGAAGGTGAGGTGCTCGTAGTAGACGATCAGAGCACCCAACTCGGCAGGGCCAATGGCACCACCGACGAGGATAGAGGTTGTAGGTCGGTTACCTAAGAATCGCTTGTGGGGAACAAGCTCCTCAGGAGCACCCTCAGCGCGAACCTGCTCATCAGTCTTGCCAACCATGAGAGCCTCAGCTTGGGCAAAGTAGTTGGAGGCAAGCATCTTCTGGTGAAGGTTGTCGCTGACGGGGTTGTGAGACTTGGCAGCGAGGATGAAGTCGGTGGGGATCAGCTTGGTACCCTGGTGAACAAGCTGGAAGAAGGAGTGCTGAGCGTTGGTGCAAGGCTCGCCGAAGAGGATGGGGCCTGAAAGGTCAGCTTGGTCTTTGCTTCAGAATGCAACAACTTACCAGTGGTGTACTTGGCAGAAGAGCCATCGGAAGTAATAGTCTTGCCGTTAGACTCCATAGAGAGCTGCTGAAGGTAGGCAGGGAATCGGTGGAGGTACTGGTCAAAGCTGATAACTGTTAGTATCTGCATACCCACTGATCATACAAACTTACGGAGCAACAAGGTGAGTCTGGGCCTGGAAAAAGTCAGAGTACCAGACGCTCAGAAGACCACCGAGAACGGGAATGTTGTCCTTGAGAGGAGTCTCGCGGAAGTGCTTGTCCATGGCATGAGCACCGCTGAGGAACTTGTGGAAGTTGTCAAAGCCAACGTAGAGAGCAATGCTCAGACCAATGGCACTCCAGACAGAGTAACGGCCACCGACCCAGCTCTCGAAGCCGAACATGTTCTTGCTGTCAATACCAAACTTGGTGACCTCCTCCTCGTTGGTGGAGAGGGCAACAAAGTGCTTGGCAATCTCGCCCTTGTTGTCGGTCTTCTCGAGGAACCACTTCTTGGCTGTGTTGGCGTTGGTGGTGGTCTCGGCGGTGGTGAAGGTCTTGGAGGCAATGAGGAAAAGAGTGGTCTCGGGGTCGGAGTCCTTGAGAGCCTCGGCGATGTGTGTACCGTCAATGTTGGAGACGAAGTGAAGCTTCATGTCGTCAGCACCGTAGTGCTTGAGAGCCTCGGTGACCATGACAGGGCCGCTGTAGATTGTTAGCTTGTTCCAGATGATGTGACGTAGATACATACAGATCAGAACCACCGATACCAATGTTGATAATGGTGGTAAGCTTCTTGCCAGTGTATCCCTTCCACTCTCCGCTGCGAACCTGCTCGGAAAACTCCTTCATGTGCTTGAGAACGTCGTTGACACCACCTTGTGTGTTCATGACATCAACACCCTCGACCTTCATATCCCAATCACCAACATTTCGCAGGGCAGTGTGGTAGACGGCGCGGCCCTCGGTGAAGTTGATCTTCTCGCCAGCGAACATGGCATCGCGCTTCTTCTCAACACCAGCCTGCTCAGCAAGCTTGACGAGAAGGTCGAGGGTCTCATCTGTGAGGAAGTTCTTGGAGAAGTCGAAGAGGATCTCGGAGCTGACACCGCCAGAGTTGAAGGTGCGGGTGAATCGGTCGAAACGCTGAGGGTCAGAAGCAAAGGCTTCCTTGAGAACGAAGGACTTGCCAACGCTGTCGCGGTGCGACTGGAGGTCAGACCAGGCGGGGAGAGTGTTTGCGGGGGCCATTTTGTCGATGTGAGGATAAAGAAAAGGTATATAGAAGGGAAGAGAGGAGAGAAAAAATGAAGAGGGGAAATGAGGTTGTCTTGTATTTTGCTTCAGGTCAGGACCTCATACCTAAGCTGTTCCATGAGTGGAGGGGGAAAGAGCAAAGCACGGGCG
>JAAVUC010000473.1:0-111372 GCA_014898925.1 Fusarium nelsonii
GAAGAGTATATATAAATTAACTAAAGACTCATATTACTGCCTTTATTTATTTTATTTTATAGTAATAATAGTTATCGTGAGAATACTAACTGGTAATATTGGTAATAATGGGAGTTTGGAAAGGCTTTGTATGGTGACAAAAGGGAGCCGCAACAGACTTCAGAAACTATCAACAACCGAAGTATAAGACCATCACTCCTATCCCTTGATCGGAACAAACGCATGTTATAAAGGATCTCAACGAGTATAAAGAAAATAACATTAAGTTAGTCGGATCTAATTACTGATAACCTGCTAAAGCATGGAACGGGATCCGGATGATGACCTTAAATGTATTGGTAAAATGCTTAAGGTGCGAAAAGGCTGAGAATAACTCTGATGAGACCCGAGGCAGAAAACCTTAACATCTGGCCATTGTATAGCTGATCTGAAGCCTTTGCAACCACTACAATTATGCCAGTCATGTGATACATCAGGGTTGATAAACAGCTTCGTCTTGTGATTACGAAGGGTCCCTTAGGCCTTTTCTACATCGATTGCTACGCACTCCGTAGTGGGTATGCGCTTGAACTCAACATGTTGGTAGCAGTAATTCCCTAGATCGTAACTCTGTTTATCAGATAAGGTTAGACAAGATTGAGAAGAGTGAACCATAATTGGGACTGAGTGTACCAAGGGAAAAACCATGAGAGTTCTCGAAAGCCTTTTTATTAGCGCAGAGACCCTCTGGATTATCTGAAAAGACATCGCATTCGTCGTACTGCATCGGCCTTTCTTTCTCATACGTACACAACTAGATCAGGAAGCAAATGTTCCCACAGTCAAACACCTACTATCGCAATCAAGGACCATGAAGGCTGTCGAGAGTCAACATCTTCCTAACTTGGGTGATCGGCATGCAGCCCTCATCCTTGACATCACTCTCTGGAGCACGGGTTATATCTACAGTATCATCAGCCGCAGTCCCAGTCTCATCACCACTAAGGAAGGAAACAAGGCCTTTCCCGCTGAGATTTGGCTCCACATCCTAGATTGGGCGGAGTACAATCCTCGACGACATATATATGCCTTTGTGTACCCAGTAGAGATGTCCTCCGTCCAACTCGATGGCGAAAAGTCAGAACCAGCTTTTGTATGCAACGAAATCGAGAGTTGGGAAAGTTCTGGTGGCATCAAGAACGGCCGAGAACTGTTCCGTTACCACAGCTTCTTGGATAACACCTCATATCGGTCAACAAGGTCAGGTCATGAGAAGGTGCCTCCTGAGTGTCCTTTCGAAGTATCCAAGACTGTTTTGCCAGACGATTCGTTCACGATTCCAGTTTCTCATTTGGACTTTAGACCCTCTTTCCTGTTCCACCGAGTTCGAGCTCACGATGTCATTGCCTGGCTTGAGCGCGGAAGATGCGATTTCTGCGACGGCTTGAGGTCACTTCCTGTTGAAGATGGCTGGGGATATAATGTTTACTATGCCTTCGAATGCAGAGACGGGTGGCCTCCCCGCTCTGACGGAGACATGCTTTGCCCCCTTTACATCGGGATGCAGTATACAAACATAAGCGTTGTAGAGCAACGAATCGACCAATGGAATAGTACGTTCGGAGTGGATGAGGAAAAGTGCGCGAGCTACGATGAATGGGAACGCAAACGTTTTAGAGAACTTGGATACATCGAGTGAAGTACTTATGACTACCTTACTTAGAAAAGCCTTTGTGGGATATTCGTGGAGAGCACGGGGCTTTTGGATGGGCAGAGTTTGAGCTAGGATATCACACGACAGGACTTGGGGGTATATGGAAATTTACATGATTAATTCTCAGAACGCTAGCTATTTTACAGAATGATCAGGCTTCAGGTTTCTTATACATGGGCAGCAGCCTCTACGATCTTTAGCTCCTTACTCTTCAGCACGCGATTATCAACTTAAGCCTCGCACGAAAATGGTGTACGGAAAGCTCCAATCTCGTAGTGATGTTGCTAATAAAAGTCAGTATCTTCCCAAGTGTCGTGCGAACAACAAGACTTACAATATCCATAGCGGTAGCATATGTCCCTCCAACCAAGACCAAGAGGCCAAAGAAGAAAGTAAAGATACAAGCAATAGCATGCAGGATATTCTCCTTGGCATACCACTTACCCCTGCAGATAAGCTTGAACCACATGACAGCCGGGAAATATAGAATGAATCCAGACACAAACAGTGCCGAGCTCAGTGATAGCAGGTCGTTAAAGAAGGGAATAGCTTCACCAAGCACCCAGGAGATAATAGTTATACCAGCAAGGGTAAGAAGCCAAGTGATCCAGCCCTTAGGCGTATTGACATAACGAACGATAGAGTTTTTGTAGAATCGGAGATGGACGTATTTCGCGGTAACTGTGTTGCCGATAGCACCCGAGATGAAGATCATGGGAAGTGCCACACCGAAAGCGACCTTTGGTAGGACACCGGGTAGTGACTCGAGAGCTGGGCTGGCTACATCTTTACCAACAAAGACGTAGATCAGTGAACCAGTGAGAGTGTAGATGAAAATTTCGACACTTCCCAACGTCCAGACAGACTTCATAAAGTCTTCTGGTGTGTGCATCTCTGCCATGAAAGGCGTCATGTACATAGCGAAGCAGTACGCAAAGATGATGTTGCAGATGGCCACCATACCATCCTTGAAAGTGGCATCAGGATCGGGCCAAGCGGACCAGTCTGAGGCACCTAGACCGCCAGGCTGATTGGCAGCATCTACACCTGACGCAATGACGGCGATGCCAATGGCGGTCATGACGCACACCAGGTCAATGTAACCGAGGATGGCAGCCTCGGCAAAAGAAGGCATGACAGCAAGGATGAACAACATGAAACCCGACACAGCGCTGAAGATAAGACCACAAACCTTGCCATCGGCCAGGATGTTCAATGCGATGCTACCAGTGAGGACGAAGGAAGCCGTGATCAGGATCAATTGAAGCACATACATGCCTCCAAACAACTCCTCACCAAATCTGCCGAAGAGCAAACCACCGATGTCTCCATAATGTTGGATCGATGGGTACAGGACTTTGATCTTTCCGATGATCCAAGCGGTGTAGATGGCCACGAAGCCAAGGGAGATACAGCAGAAGACGCCAGCGACTATGCCAAGTGTCGCAAAGGCACCGGGGAGACTGAATGTTCCCAGGCCAATGGCCTCAACGATGAGGATGACGGCGAGACGCTTCCATCCTAAACGACGGAAGCGGGCTTCGCCTTGAGCGGTTTTTTGTTTCTCGAATTCGGTGACTGTGCCGAGGGCTTGATCGTAGGTGTGGTCAATGCGGGTGATTTCATCGGGCTGTAGACTGTTGTCCTTGACAGCTTTCTGCGTCTGTGGCGTGATGGTATCCATGCTGATTTTTGCAGCGCCTGGACAAATAAACAAGTACAAATAAAATGATAATGAAGTAAATCAGAACAGACAGTTCGACCGTTGAAGAGAGTGGCTCCCCCAGCACTTAAATATGAATCACATCATACTAGGAACCGCCAAGGTCTGGGGAAACAAAGAATTCCCCAGACGTAAAGAACTCAATCAGAAGTCACTGATCCGCCCCCATGATATCGTACGTAAAAGTTGATCGATAGAGAGCAATTCATTATCAAATATATTCAAATGAGTGGAGTTTTCTGTATAAGTGTTACGTTATCCGGTCGAGCGCCCCGTCGGCCGAGGCTCGCTTTTAGTTTGTTAGACGCGGCTCGTGTCGGGCCATCTAAAAATTTTGGCAGTGGAAAGACAATCTTGAAATTCAGTTTCCTCTCTTGGAATAGTAGATGGTCAGTGTTTAGATACGAAATGAGACCGAAAAAGGCTGGTGATAGAGGGATACAAGAAGTAATAGTCAATTGTCAGGCTATTGTTTGAATAGTGGCGTGTGGATTTTTCTCCCCATCGCATGCACAGCCGGCTATAACTTGTCATTTATATCCGTGTGTAGGTAGATGAAGGTCCAAGCGATGATTGGGTGAACAATGAAGCTTCAAGCTTTATCATTCATGTCCATCTGTGTTTCCGCTGTTTTCATCTAACAATTCGACCATTACAGCTTTGCGCTTTTTGGAAAGACTACGACTCATTTTTTTTCCTGACGTCGTTGATCTTCATAGCTCACATTCTCTTTTCTAGATTGGTCCAAGATTTTTTGTAGTTCTTCCTCGGAGCGACGCCAGATTTGGCTCAAGTAACCTACACCTTGACCCCTGCGACGCGCGTATTGAATCATATCAACAAGGACTTGGTCCGCTCGATCCAGCATCTCGTGAACAAATTGCTCCGACTCCTTCATTTGTTGATCCATAATTCGATCCAGCTCTTGGTCACTCGCCAGATCCAAATGTTCCATCCTTTGGCTAAGGGTACTGTCGGACTCCTTACCCGTACCGCGCGAGGCATCTCCGTTTACCGGCTCAATTGAAGATCTCTCCGTGGAACAGTACTTAGAGTAATTGATTCTGGTCATTTTGTTGGTAGTAGAGAGTAGAGGTTTTGAGGTAACAGAGCGGATATGTGGTTATGAGGAGGGCTTGCTTTTCTTAATGACGAAGAGTGAAGTCTCGAGATAAGAAAGCAAATTTGTATTCTCGAGGAGTCTTTTCGTTCAATGGCATGTAAGAAGTAGAGGGTTTGAGGTCAGAATGCAGATGTTTTGCTTCTTGTGGTTATAGACTAAAAGAGAAAGGATCCCAGAACGACCACAGCATGGCCATTTATACTATATGGAAACGCAATGTTAGGGCATGGTATCAGCTACAAGCTTTATTCTAGAGAACCTACCTACCTTGGTTGCCGTGGAAGCGTATAGATTCTAATGTTAATGATGTTCTGAGCTACCCGTAAGATTATCGAGACTCCAGGCAGAAAACTCTAACATCGAAAATGCTGGTATCACAGGGTGATGGGATAAGCTATCGACCAACTGCATCGCACATTCTTTTAAGATGGCGATCAAGAAATCACAGCATGTTCTTGGGGTGTGACTTCTGGTCTTCACTTATGGGCAACTCCGAAATATCGGGGTTGATCCCCGACTGGTTTACATGGACAATGTAGACAGACACGACATTATTCTGTCATGCTGCATGTATCCCGCCAACCGCATAAACTTCCGAGTAGACATGATAGAAGCTCACTCCACGGCAGCGCTTAGTGGAGCCTTGATGTTGCCGTAGAGCGTTATTTTCAAGTCAAGCGTGGGGGTCAGCTTCATGAGACCGTGACAAGCTTGGTTGCTCTGGAGCATCTCAATAAAGTGCAGCGCCCGCACCGGAGAGTGACGATCGTTGATAAGCTAGGTAAAAACTCACGTGACGCTAAGAGAGGCTTGGTGGTTGACGAAACGCCTCCGGAATAAAAAAGTCCCAGGATCAGGTCACGGGAAGGGAGGGATGATGTAATGTGAATACCAGAATATATTTACCAAGTTGTTGTAGGTGATAATGATAACTAGCTCCCACAACGTTGGTCGTCCCACTGGTCCGTTTTCAACTACTTCTTTTTCTGCTTGAACACTGAATGAGATTGCATTCCGGAAAAGCCTGGTACTGTAGGTATGTTCGTCCTGTCAAATACTAAGGCGGTGCCATATTCCACTGGCTCTCGCCCATCATCTGGATGATTTGTCTATCCTGGCGAGCCTCAACCTGTTGCCATGCGATCTCATTTCCATTTGGTCCTCGTTCTGGATCACTTTTCGTCTTCCTTTTCTCGAATGATTTCTTGAAGCTATACATCCTCTTCCCAAAATCGCAGCAAAGCTGAGACACCCAATCGTAAAGACGCTCAATAGATTTGGAGTATATGAGCAATAGAGCGGTAACAAATAAGGCGCACGTCATAGTGACAATCATCTGCCATAATGTCCGACCTCCAGGCGCTCCGTTCATAGTGAAGATACCTGTTGCAAAGCCCATCGGTAAGAAGAAGACAGTCACCCATGTAAATCGTTGAATGTCGTCGGCACGCCGTTGATCCACATCGTTGCGCATGATTTCAAGCTTCTTTGCGATTGAGTCGTTAAAGCTCGCGATCCTGGCGTAGCTGCGTCTGAGTTCTTGGACCTCATGGTCGCTTTGCACGTCCAGTTTCGAGGTAATGCTCCGATACCGTCTTTCATCGTTGTAGGTCCAGCGCGGCCTCTCTGCCTGCCTCTGCTTTTCGCGTGCGAGCCATTGATCAATTTTGGTTAAGTTCTCGACAACATCCCCTTGCACGGTTTGAAGAACTTTCTGGAAACGCTCAAATCTTCTTGTAATCAAGAACATGTTGGAGTCCAGCTCATCGTCATCATCCAAACCATATGGTGCATTGTCCTCAGGACTCCTGTTTCCTTTCCGGACGCTCGACCTAAGGATGCTGGCCGCGCCGTTCCGCATGCGGTTAATCGCCCGTTCGAACAGAAGGAGCTCTAAGACTCTGCGTTGACGCCAAGATGATCTGTGAAGGCCAGTCTTGTTCTTGTGTTGCTGCTCTCCATCAAGCAGTGTATGCAGGTCTTCGTAAGCATCAACAAGGGTCAACTGACTTTCTGGGTCTGCTTCTAGAAACTAGCATGTCCAGTAACGGTCAAAAAAGTCACCGTCAAATCGAAAGCTCTTAGATACCCTTACTATTTGCGTGCAAGACTGGCCTTCAAAGTCTGTTAGAACGAGAGGCCCGGTGTGTATGGCATCGGTTGATGTCGAAGTGGCGACTGTCTTTTTCTGTCCAGTCTTGTAGAAGGATAAATGGAGCTCCGTTATCCATGTATTCAGCACTGATTCTGCCTCTTCCATAAAGAACTTGTCGTAGCTCACATGCCATCCGATGAAGGTCGAGAGCTCATCGTTTTCCTGACAAGAATAGCGGCAAAAGGTATCATAACAAACTTCGCTCTCCGATGGGTCGTTTGCAAAAACAGTCCAGAATCTTTTCTCGGCCTCGATGGGCGATCTTCCACGTTTCATTAGGTCGCAAACATTCTGTAGTGATAAGAATAGCTCCCATCGATATTGATGGTTAGCTGATTTCAATGTCTGATACTTAGACTTGAAAACATCAACCAGAATCCTGCAAAAGGAACTTTTTCTCTGCTTTCCTTCTTTTCTGTGGTTGCTGTGTAGTCGGAACCGTTTTCATTGGCAGGCCGGAAGAAAAACGCAGGTTCGTTATAGAGCCACTTGTCAGAAAGCTCTACGATACTTTCCCGAGATATCACGTTGTTGAAAGGAGGTCCTCATGGGGATATTGGTACAAGGTTTAAGTAATAATAATAATAGTAGCTGCGCTTCATGGATTGGCTAAAGGCGTCACCAGATCTTTTCCTATCCCCTTGCTGTTCTAGGACTACCTTCAAAAACTTTCCAACTTTCGGCACTTGCTGATGAAGACATTTTTTCAACCGGGGATTGAAGAGCATGAGTATGCGTGTCAGCCAGAGATGTTGAGTCGGTTAGCTTTGAGTGATGTCTTCATAGAAAGTATGGAACCTCAAATGTAACACCCAGTAAGTATCCCGGTGAAGGTCGTCGCTGTATAAGATTGAGTCGCGGTCCTCATCCAAGTCCCCTGTAAAGGTTCCGTTAGGTAAATAGCTTTGCAATAGGATCGAACGACTGTGCTGGTGTATTTCTTCTTCTTTTCGAGTACCTACTCTAAACGAATGGGCAATGTGCAAAGCTTCTCTCACGTCAGTTTGGTGCAAGGTCGTAGAGGTAACTTTGAAAATTAACATGCTTGTCATGGAAATTATCATGGTGTGATCATTTGCGCTGCGATATACTGGTTACATGCAACCATTACAAAATGCGGGCATCAATCACATGAGCTTCCATTCAATAGGCTCTCGTTGTGTCATGCTGCATAGATGCCCAACTGCCTAAGTTTCAAATCAGGCTCTGCGGGCCAACATGACTTGTATAAGAACAACATTGTTCGACCTGTTTGACTTGCTTTGTTCACTTGACAATCCGGGCGAAGCATTCTATCGCAATCTGAAAAAAGGACAAGGCCAGTATCGACAGTTCGCTCCCTCCATCAAACTATAGGTTTCTTCTCGAAAAAGCAGCATTATAGGCGGCGACTCTATGGTCTCGATCGCATCATGTTGTGCCTGGACATACCTGTTCCCCGCTGCGTCCGGGAGCTTATCAAAGAGCCCCCTGTTTGCTTCCCAAGCGTAAAGGACATCAAAGCTGTGGATCTCATCAGAGATTTCGGTAATGAATTCAAAAGAGAAACAAAGGAAATCGACAAAGCATGCCGCCTTGCATCTGGTCCATCCGATCTAGTAATACTTCTCGAGCGACCACATATATGGCAAGCTTACAGAAAGTCCTTTGGCGAGTTTGTAAAAGACTCCCCTACACTAGACGCCGTCGATGAACTCATCAGATACAGCTCCAATGGAGCTCGGAGTATTCATACCGTCACTGTACTTGATGCATTCTCTTTCGAACCTAGGGAACAACCAGATGGGTCTCCACTACCCAAGGACTTCATACCCCAGGAGCGATGCCATCAGCTGATTGAGGACATTCTGAGGCTGAAAGGTCCTAAGGTTGTCCTATGCTGTTGGGGTAAGAAAAACCCTTGTGCAAATGAACTTGTCTGTCAGTTCAGGTCAGATGGAGTCGGCACGTGGCCATTCCGCCATGAAGTCAAAGTAGGGGAGTTTCCCACTATCGCAATCCGTTCATTCCATCCCTCCACAGCTGTCAACTACAACAAATCACGGAATGCTTGTTTCCGGACGCTCCTTATTTGTCATTTTGCCCTGGCATTCGCGGAACTGTCAGTTTCGAGCACAGTCCCTGAGTGGATAAAGACCGTCTGTGACGACAGCTGCATAGCACAGTCGTAAGTCGCCAACTTGCTAACCCGAAGAGTGCCGGCTAACCCTTTAGGAAATCCGGAGGTGGTCGTTCTGGACCAATCTCCGATCTGAATAGGACGTCCATTATCTTAAAACAACTACAGGAGATGATGGGATGCAACGGATCGCGAAAGGTTGCGATGCGTGAAAATATATGGGCTGAGCGTCAACGCCAGGAAGTCAACGCGTTGTTGATACAAATATTTGCCTCGAACAACCATAACAGAGGGTCCCGAGACATTTCAGAACTTTGTCTCCAATGGAGGGAGTACGTGTATCACCAGCCTTCCACACAACAAGCCATATTAAACCGACTCATAGAGCTTGGAGGCCAGCAAGAATCGTACCAGATCCCAGAGGTCCAATCGAAGATTCCTTCCACTTGCAACAGCTCCGACTTGAGGGTTTTAAATGACGAAGACCATGAAGATGATGACACCATTAAAAAATGGTTAGGTTCTCTAAGCATATCTGAGAACACATCATCGTTTGAGAATAAAGGTGCGATTATTGAACAAATGGGTGGGCTACGACTTCATCATAAAAACATCAAAAGTTTCGAGAACTCTGCAACGGAATTGATATCCCACATTCAGCTACGCATTCAGCTTCAAATCACAATCTGTAGTGATGAAAAGCCCAAACTTTGCAAGACCATTGCCGAATTAACTCAAAATATGTATCTTGAGCTGGGAGAGGCAACTGGGCAAATGACGGAAACGATTTCGGTTTTGACGAAAACAATTTCGGTTTTGACGGAAGATATGGTTTCTCAAGAACAACGGCCGGCAAGTTTATTGGTCCAACTTCCCAATGCACGTGATATTATGGATTCAGTTATACTGGAAGTTGAAGTTCTTTCCAATCGGGTATTCAGATGCATCTTACTTTGTTCGGGATTAATCGCTCAGAGGAGGATCCTCCTGGACCCGTTGAAAGGTTCAGATGATGGTGTAACGGAAACACTTACTCATATATCTCAGGATCTTGAAGATCAGATGGCGGATATCAGGTCTATTCCCGATACTTTAACGTATCTCCAAAGGCAACTCTGGGATCTCCGAGAGAAACTCGATAATACTGCGTAGTTTCTCAAGCACGAAAATCATGTCAAGCACTGTTCTCTCTAGGCCGTTATATTTGGACTGTAGTCGCTGAGGCGTACGCATGCAGTTGCTACATAGTCGATACAAGTCAAATATACCTCTATCTCGCCTTTCCCCGTGTCTAGATATACTCGTTTCCCTCCTCTCTCAAATGCTACCATACACTCACTGGTGACTGAATAACATAGCTTCCCAAGTTCAAAACGAAATCCAGTGCGAATCCGACAGTCCTTTTTTTTTTTCTCAAGCTCATCATGGTCCACTAAAGTCTTCAATCAATCTACCGTCATTTACTCAAATTTGTAACCATCCAACCTCAACCCGGGTACAAAGCTTAGGCTGATATGATGTCGGATTCTACAAACCGCCGGATCGGATCTTCTTCGGATCTGGATCTTGACCATTATCTTCTGCATCCCCTCCTGAGAAACCCCTTGAAGGTGGGGGGATCGAGGCGGCGCAACGCTCGACAACGCCCCTCGGCACATTTTCCTTCGCCATTTTTGTTAAAGAGGGCTTGTATGGGTTTGCCGCATTAATCTTTCCAGGATAAACCAATTCCTTCCTTTTTTCTCATAGACGCTTGACCACTGTAGGTCCTCTTGATCTCAAACACAAAGCCCAACAACACAAAGTCGCGTGACCGGTTAATCTTTGATTAGACGGCGCATAACTATGGGATAAAAATATCCACTAACCGTCCTTCTCCATCATCGTTCTTTATCGAGTAAGCGCACGCATTGTACACTATCGCCTTTGTTCCCTTGTTCGAGTCTATGTGATAATATCCTCTCGTCTTCATTTCCCCGCTCAATATGGCTGCTAACCAGGAGGACGGCATCCGCATCGATGTCTCGGCCTTGCCGGATATCACCCAAGCCGAGATGGATTTCCTTGACTCATCCTTTTTCCGATCTAGCAGTGCTTCTAGACCACAGCTTCCATCGCCGAGCTCCATCCTGGAAGAGTATGGGGATAGAGGAGCCGAAGTGATCAGGATTGAAAGGCTACGTATGGCTGTGAAAGTCAACTACGATTCTCACCTGAATCTGGAGGAAGTACAAACTATGTGGGCCATCCGAAAGGCATTTCCCAACAAAGAGATTCCGGTGCCAGAAGTTTTCGGCTGGAGAAGATATGAACGGCGCGTGTTTATTTACATGGGTCTTGTGCCAGGGGAAACGTTGCGTGTCGCTTGGCCAGCTCTGACCGTAGATGACAAGGCCTCACTCCAGAACAAACTTAGAGGCATCGTCGGGTCCCTTAGGCGACTCAGTCAAACTCCCGAGATCATCGGTATGTCCCATAAAGCCTGATAGAAATCTCGCTAACTGTCAAACAGGATCTGTGAATGGGGGTCCGCTCCAGGACCGCTTCTTCAGGATCAATGATAGAAAAGGCCCATTGTCTACTATCAAAGAGTTTAATGATTGGTTGTTTGCCATTGCAACTCGTCAGGACCCTCAACCAGGAAAGGAAATCCAAGGTCTCGATCATCCCTACATGTATCGCGATTTACTTCCTGACCATGGCAATATTTACTTCACCCATGGAGATCCCACATTAGGCAATATTATGGTTTCAGGATCTCCCGGCTCCTATGATATTACGGGAATCATTGATTGGGAACAGGCAGGGTGGTATCCAGAGTATTGGGAGTATTGCAAGCTTCTGCTGGGAGTGGAGCTGAGTCATGAATGGCGGACTGAGGACTGGGCAAGCAAGATTACAGAGCCATTTGAGGATGCGTTCCTTGCTGTTTCAGAGTATTCTTTATGGTGCTGTCCTTAAAACGCTAAACGCCATATGGTGGCCGAAAATACAAGCTTGTGACGTATTGGCTATCTCTGAATGGCATGAGCTCCTGTCGCAGCACCTTATTCTACTTAAGTTGGTCCTGAGATCGTTCATCGAGCCAGAAGATCGCTAATGGTAACACTTGTCGATGTACCTGGAGATTTTGAGAATCTGTTCCCGAGCACCAAGTCTATTCTCCACACTTCAGCGAATCTTCAGAAGGAACGCAGCAGTCGCAAATAGTTGCTAAAGCGCAAAAGAGATGTCAAGCTACCGTATGGATAAACAGGTCTTGGTGCTTTGCGCTAGTAAATTCGGGAACAGGCTTCATTACAACAGACCTTTATCAATTGATAGTCAACGCAATGATAGCTTATCTTCTTACTTTATATTTCTTATCTCCAATTCAACCAATTAGATAATAACTCATTTTAATTAGTTATGAGAAAATAAAAGGTTGGCTGAGGCGTAGTTCATCGAGTTGAATTATGTAGGTATAGTTGATAATACTATTGAAGTTACCATAGCTAAACATTTTAGATACCCTACATAAAGCCAAGTTATCCATCGTGCCGATTCATTCACCATCTTGGACACTGTTATATGCAGACTGCCTTTGGATTGTTGCAATAACCCGTTCACCACTCCTCCTTAAAATGTGCAACCTCGGTCATCGATCAAGTCTGGACAAGTATCCGAAGGGCCAAGCTCAAAGACAATTTTTTTCATCTAGCAAAGAGTCGACCGTTTCGATTATCATACAGCGTAAGTTGGGCGTTCATATCGGTCTGGAGGAAGAAGGTTGCTGCAAGCTTATCAAAGATGTTAGCCATATCCCTCCTACTCGGTGCAGGAATCAACCACTCGCTCGATATCGTAAGCGCCAAATCTATAGTTGTACCCTGCCATGACTAAGACGCCCCTCGTGAATCGAAAGTTCTGTCTTTGTTCTTATCTTGCAGAAAGGTGCGGATCCTGATGCTTCGTCAGAGTATAGTTGGTTGTGCCACTCGTCGTGGATTGAATCATCTGTCGATAAGGTTGAAAATAGCCCAAGCCACAATACCATCCAACCAGTAAGATGTGTTGAGATTAACGCATATGCGTAGAACTCATACGCGCTAAACGCCGAGGCAGAATTTACATTTCTTTTTTCCTGCCTTGAACGTCGCATTTGCGGTTTTTGTTCCTGAAAGACTATTTCTAAGCTGCCACATGGTCTTCGCCAAATACTTCATGAAGACTTCAGAACTGCGTAAACTGGGAAGGTTTGGGTGTCCGTCATCCTAATCACACAAAAAAACAGGCACAGGAATAAGCCTACTCAATTAAACCTAAATCATCTATTCGAGAAGTTGGTAAAGCCAATCCAACTAATGTGGGCATATTAACCATTTTCTAGATTTCAGACAAGCCTCGGGTGATGCTACTGGCATATTTCGAGATTGATCGCTCTTGGCATTTCTAAAGCCAACTCCAAGCGAACCTCAATGGTCTCGTTCGCTTCCGAGAACTTGTTCTGGCCTTCTGATCTGGACCAATATATTCTCTCCGAGACGTTTTCTGAAGACGTCCCTTCTTTGGTAGGTGATAGCACCGTTTGAACTTTCACTTCTTCCCCCAGTTTCTCCAACGCCTGATTCAACCCTCAAATGGAGAATGCAGCTACTTATATTACTCCTGCATCTGTGTATCGATGTCTTCTCCTGCACTCTGCAAAGTTTTCAGATGCTATTCAGAAGTCGCACAATGACAAGAGATTCATCTACATTCACGACCCCACAAATGAGATTGATGAACTCAAAGAGTCCTTTCGAGAGTCTCTGGATGAAGTGCAACTCCCAACAACCCCTATGTCAAACCCACCGTTCTACGATTTTGGAGACTCTGAAAAGCACATATTTGACTCGATCGAGCACCACAAAAAGGGAGGCACTGGACAGGTATTTCAAGTCTCCATCAGCCCTTCATACGATGAATACCACCGACTCCCGCCGAAGTATTGTGACACCTTCGCGGTCAAGAAATTCAACAAAGGAAGTCATGAAGACTTCTTCCGCGAGTACAAAAGCCTGATTCGTTTCACACGGAGTCCCCATCCGCATATTGTTCCCCTTTTGGCTTCCTATCGAATGCAAGACAAGTACCACCTTGTCTTCCCATGGGCCGACTGCGATCTCGCCACATTCTGGATTAAGAAAAAGCCGGGAGGTGGTAAGACGGAGCTGCAGTGGTTTATGGGTCAGATGAAAGGACTTGCAGACGCGTTGACTAGAGTTCATGGAACCCATGGGGGTGATCTAGAGCCTAATGGGTATGGTGTCCATGGGGACCTCAAGCCCGACAACATCTTATGCTTTAAAGAGGATAATGAACAAATGGTCTTTTCCCTAGCGGACTTTGGGTCCTCGTATCATATTCCTTCAGGGTGCGTTGACAGCGAAAAGCCAAAGGGTCTCAAGCACACGCCAGTCTACAGGGCTCCAGAAGTCGATGTCACATCACAAGGTGTGACACAGGCTTACGATGTCTGGAGTCTCGGTTGTGTCTATGCAGAGGCCTTGACATGGCTTCTCGAAGGCAAATACGGTGTTGCAAAATTGGCCGAGGCCAGATTCGACAAATGGAGGAACAGCCCGAATCGAGATGCCTTCTTCCGGGGCGAACTTGACAAATGTGGTCGCGTCACAGCACAGGTCAAGCCCGAGGTTCGGAAAGTAAGTTTTCCCATCGCTTTTGTCAGATTAATCTAATGAACATAGTTGCTTATGTCTCTTCAAGACCACCCCCAATCAACTCCATGCAGCAATAGTTTGCTAGCGGTTGTAATGGGAGGGATGCTCAAAACTCATATGGACGAGCGTATGACGGCGCGAGAGGTGTATGATGCCCTCTCCGATGTCTGCAAGAAGCTTGAATGTGACCTGTCCTATTCCGAACCTCGAGGATCCGCTGATGTTGAAATGGTAGGTAACCCATATAACCTTTGGTTCAGCATCTGTGTGATGTCACTCACTCACACATAGATAGGCTTGCTTTCATACTCCATATTTCTCGACAAGGAGTACCTCGCTAACGAAGTCGAAATTCCAGGTGCACACAAATCAGAATGCCAGCAACTACCTCACGAACACGACGACGCAAGACTTCGAAGATGCCGGTAGCCAGACCGCAAAGCCTCCTTTTGCATGCCCCTTTCATAAGGCTGGGATTTTAATCTCTGCGCTTCATCGGGCTTGTCAGGGTCCTGGATGGACTTCTATCAGCAAACTGAAGTATACCTACCTCTCCAACACGACCAGGACAGAAGCTCATTCAGATTAGGGAACATATTATCCGCGCCCATCTTCCTAACAGGGACAAAGGCAAATACATCTGTGGACGATGCGGCTCCAGCTTTGAGACAAGTAGCTTTTTGCTAGCTCACCAAAAGCAAGAGCCGCCTTGCCGCAGTAAGAAGTCAGAGTCAACTTATGGCATGATCACCAGTGAGCAAGCTGCGCTGCTCAAGTCAGTCAGAAGGAAGTCGAACAAGGTGACAGACGAAGAGCGATGGTTTGAAATCTACAGAATTATCTTTCCAAGTTACAAGAGGAGTGATGGTATTTCGCCTTGTAAGTAACGCTCTAGACCTTCCAGTCTGTCCTGGCCTCAGCCTAAGCTTAGGTAGCAGTATGATGTTAAGACAAGACTAACTGATATTACAAGACCACGAATCGCACTACGAGTCAACGTCTCTGAGCACTATCAACTCTTTAACTAGTTCAAATGGTATATCACAGTACAAAGACTATCTTCGCAAGCGAAACGTCGAAGAATACGCCGCAAAATTAGCTGGCAAGGGAATCACTCTGCCATTGGAAGTAGTTGCTCGGCTTCTCGAGGATCAGGTCAGTGAGGTTGAGACATTTGATGAAACTATGCGAGAGCCTGTCAGAGCATACGAAATTCCGGCGAGTTTTAGCGACGAGAAGGTGGATACCGAAAGCAGCATGCCAACTCAGGGGCGAGCCCTTGGATCTTCTGATGTTCTCGGCCGATTCCTGTTTCTGCCTAGGCTTGAAAACAATGAGGAATTTTAAGGCTAGATGTCCCTAAATAACACCCAAGTCTAGTTACGGATAAGTTTAGGTGAGATTTGAGTAGTTCTTGCCGGAAACTCTGGGATGCTCAGTTCGTGCGCTTGATACTATGCTGGCTACAGTCTTTCATTAAATGCCAGCCCTCGGTCTTTACATAGCAAGATTTAAGTTTTTTATTGAATTCGTTGTTTTTAATTATTAGAGTAGATTTCTCTTGGGAGCTCCAATGAGGTATGAGACTCGATACATTATTATAACCTTATGTAGGGTTAATCCAAGCCTCCCAAGAGTGCCTCGAACGCGTTCTAGATTGTCTGTAGTCCAGAGGTGTAATAATATATAACACATGCTATATGAGACGAGCAAATAAATGCATAATAGTTTACAAACGACCGTTATTAACGAACCAAATAGCTCTTTGCCTGAACTAAGGTGTAACACTGGCCTGCGATGCCTAGAGTCTCAGTTGTGCCTAATTTACAAAACGACTGATAATATTTCGCATGATAAGTACCTCCCTCTATAAACTCAAAATCAACGCCGTGGATATTTCTGCCGATAAGTAAGCACTTTCTGATGATGTTCACTACAGAACTGATCACTAGAGGATTGAGACCTTTACTGGGGGATTTATGTAGGAATAACATCAATGCTTGAGGTAGTGCTTGTAGCAAGTGGCTCATTTGGGGTGCAACAACGTTAATTGTAAATATGAAGCTCGTGTATCTAGAAGAGGATTAAGACTAAGGTTCAATATAACTCGGTTTGACCAAGCGTTCGATATCGTGGAGAAATAACCGCCTCAACGCCTCGAGAGTGACTGGTTTCTTCTCTTCAACTGTAACGGAAAAGGTAACCATATGACCCCTTCCTCCATCGCTAAGAGTGATGGATGTGGTTGATGTTAGTGCAAGGAAGAAAAACAGATCGGAAGGGAGCAAGTATTAAGTGCTATTTATCCCTTATGAGAAACCATATGTCAGGGCAAGGCAAAACAAAGATCCATTACTACTGCAGTGCCAGTTCAAGCCTCATGTTCCGACAGCTCCACATCCGTATCCTCATCTTCATCTTCCCACCAATTCCCCTCATCATTACTGCAGATACACCAGCCAAGCCTATCGCATTTACGTTTGCATCTCCCCGTGATTTCCTTTACTTCATTTTCCCGACGAACAAGAAGCCTGACTATCTTTTCAGGTCCGGGGCCGTACGGTCCAATCCATCCTCCAGGACTGTCAGGCGGGAAGTAACAGTCGTCAAAGTCCAAGCTATTAAGTTCTTTAAGAAATTCACCAGCATTAGGGACTTCTCCTTCTCTTGCAAAGATGTAAACGAAATTGTCACAGTTGACCTCGATAAACTCCCCGTCGCAGTCCCGGTATACCGTATCATAGTGTTTATCGGCATTGTTAAACCACTTAGCCTCTTTGTCAATGATCCATATCCCCTCTCTCTCGATGTCGAAATCGAAGTCGAGATAACGGGCTTTCTCCTTTAGCAAGTTTGCCAGGTACCCACGCGCAGAGTTCTCATTAGACAGCTCGTATATGTGGCCCGGTAGGTCCACAAGCCAGCTACTATCAAACTCGAGAGCAATGTTCTTGAGGTCGAGCTTTTGGAAGATCGACCCCACAAAATAATCTTCGTAATCACTTCCATCATCCTCTTCGTGATCATCTTCATGATCATTTCTCTTGTAGCGAATGAGCTACATATATATCCCCGAATCAGCTTGTTCACGAATATCGTTCCAATCGTCCACTTGTATGCAAAATATGTCGTTGGCGGGGTAGACAAGCATACGACACTCTTCTTCGCCTTCGCATGTATCGATAATTGCAGGGTGAGGCGACTCATTTCCGCCAGACCAGTCCGCACTGCACTTATCAAAGTACTCAAAATCGACAATAGCTTGCTTTTGTATTCTGACCCAGTCTTCAAAGTGTGTGTATTTGGCGATAACTTCTCTCGACTCTTTACACGCTCTCCAAAGACCCCCATCGATCAAGTAGGCGGATCTATTAATTTTTGTCGTAGACATTTGTCCTGGGGCTTTGGACTAGTTGCAGGGTATAGGCGCTCCCTCGCCATTCCGGACGTCGATGTATTGCAGGCTGCGGTGGGAATCCGGGGATCCAACGCATGCCGCTTCCCAAATTTTCAGTCGCAGCTCGACGGGTAGCCGAGCGAAGGGGTGAAAGACGGACGTCGCCATTTGGTGGGCTGTCTGTAGCTTGGTGATTATACCTGAGAAGGTAGGTCGACTTCAGGGTCGAGGTAATGCGACGTAAGGGGAGTTGAGAGTAGACTTGAGTAATTGAGGATGGAAGGGTGGCTCTGGGGCGGATGGTGCGCCTTCTTTATAGATAATTAATGAAGTAGGTTTGCAAGAAGGTTTGAATCAAGGTTCATTTGATGGCAAGAGTTCGAGGTGATGCATCATTAAGTGACTGTGTGACTCACTGCTAATATAATCGCCATACTCCCCACACAGGTTGAGACAGATAAAGATCAGATATTCTGATACAGACTTTTCGGGGCCATAACCGATGACTCCAGTGTCCCCCTCATCTAGTCCGTGGTATCTAATGGGGGCAGTTCTCGACTGGCTGTCGCTAATATGCGCTCGGAATGGAGGTGAAAGGGTTTTCCTCAATAAAGTTTCCTCGCAAGAGAATTATGACTCCGACGCTGACTTTTACCTTTTTGTTTTAGTTTTTGCATTCCTTTGTGTAAGACTTTTGAAAGGCTACTCTAATCATTGCGAACCCAAGCGTTGATTCAACGGTAACATATTGTCTCAGTATCCTGTCGTCCCGATATCCTTGCCTTGATCGGGCAGAAATCAGATTGCTCATAATAGAAAGTAGAAAGAAGTGCAGTGCATTTATTATCGATCCTAAGCGCTATATGTAGATGTTGCATTCATTGGGCCGTCAGCCTTGTCACCTAGCGAATGTGCCGCATGGTCCAAGCAATCAGAGACTAGTCCTGCCATTATACTAAAGAATAAGGGATGACGAAAGAGTTTAGGATAGCTTTAGGCGATTAAGTTGGGGACTTAGGCTAGCCTTTCTTTCAAGACTTCGTTATGTGAGGGTTATTTCGCAACCCACTTGGATGCGTACCTGAATATTGTCCTTAAGGGACCCAAGTGTAAGCTTTTCATCAAGCCATAACGTGAGGTAATGGTAGCTACTTCATCAGTAATTTACGATGTTCGACAGAAACGATTGCCTTGCGTAATGTCAATAGATTCCTTCTATTACTCGTCATTTGACATCAAGTATTGCACAATGGACCGCCACCATCACCACTACCCAAGCCTTATACCAAGCTCAACCCCTTTTCCATCACTGCGATATTCCAGCAATCCTCTGCAACGCACTGGCATCACCCTATCCAATCCCCATACCAAATTACCAACGTGAATTCTTCTTGACCTGCTCTTCCAGTGTAGAACTCATTCGAACCTCATGAAAGTCTTCCTCCCGCGTCTTGACAACCTCACCTATCAGGGTTGATGATGAAAATTCAGAAGCCTGAATCAAAGTACGAAGCTGCGTGCTTGTGATCTGGTTTCTTCACTGTTGTTGATGTAATGAATTGGGTGTGAGGTAGCAGGGGCTGCATGTGAACAAGAGCACCTGAGAATATAAAGAAGAGAAATGTCTCTCCAGGAGAACAAGGTCGTAGAGCTGGAGCGGGCTGATTGTTTGGGCATGCTATCGCAGAAGTTGAAACTGAAAGAGACGACGCAGAAGTTCATATGAACACATTTTGCAATAGCTGAAAGTCGAGGACAGAGGATAGCACCAGAGATCGAAGTTGTGTGCCTGAAGGAGATTGAGGTAGTCGACGGGAGAGTCACGGCCTGCGACAGGTATAGACAACTTCAACCCAGGGGCTAATGGCTGGAGTATCGAACCAACAACACAAACCGGCACATCGTGGCATTTGAGACTGAGGATATTCGATAAATGATGCCGAATAACGATGTCGAACAAGTGTTTCCGCTTTCTACACAGAGACAATATATTAGCGATCTGTTTCTTGATACGAAAGGTAGTCAAGATACTTACATAAGATAGTCAGTCGATATCCTACGCTAAGCAGTAGTCATCGTTTGTATACTTACGACAATCTGGTCGACGGCCTTCTGTAACGAGACTGTTAGAAGTGTCAAAAACAATTCGATTATAGGTACTTACTTTGCCGAGCTCCCTATAGCGGGACTCTTCCCGCTGGTACTTCTGTTCCAAAAAGTAAGCATTGATCCAGGATTTAACAGACTTCAATGTTGTTAATATTGAGCTAAGCCTTACCACGGCGAGTTCGGTGGCTTTCTAAGTCGAATTAGTGCTGGCAATTAAAATGTCCGGGATAGATAGCTTACTGCCTTGGTTGGACGCTGTGTTAAGTAACGTTGGTTGATAATTACATGGTGAAGGGAGAGAGATGATGGGTATCGAGGAAGTCATGGCACTTAAGAAATTGAAGTGACGCGAAGCGACGCTGTATCGACTGAATCTCGAGTGCGTTGACGAAAAGGACAAAGACAATGAAGATTGAAGGACATTCACTGTGGCTGTGTTCGGGATGAAGAAAGGAAAAGGTTCTATTCGGGGAAATGTCTGGCTTGTGTCTGTCCCGTCTTAGAGCAAGGCAAGTGCGATGCGATAGCATGGGTCGCGAAACTCTCACATATGAAATTGCGGCCCTTACAACACGGAAGTCGCGTCCGTGGAAAGTGCGGATCCCCGATGGTGATGCTCTTCGACAATTTCATGACGTCAGCTCCTTAGTCTGGAAAGCGCTTTACAGCAAAACGGGAACTCAAGGAATGGAAATGCAGTTGCAATAAAGACACACTTGTTACTATCTCCAGTTCCGTTCCTCCGTGCCAAGATAGGCAGGGGTATTCTAGGTATTTTTCTATAGACTAGACTATGTGGTTTAGTAACAAACGGTAAGACTTTATCTCATGTCAGACATTTGAAGAGGCTGTGCGGATTAATTCTTGAACCGCTTGGCATCCTATCCCTTTGAAGACATACAGAGCCTGACATCATATAGAAGTTTCTAGATGTAGAATAAGGAATTAATGGTGTGCTGATATACCGCCAGGCTGACACGACTTGGCATGCGGAAAATAAATAGCTGTTATCCATGAAGATGCCTGTAACGTTTTGCAACAAGCCCAGCAAAATCGTTCTTAACGGTCAATCTAAAGGTCCTAAGGGTTGGTAAAGAGACTGAAACCATGTTGCTAGCAAAGTTCTGCTGTTAAAGCTTGGAACCTATAGCGTTGACATTCGCCGAACCTCCACCAACTCATTGTAATAGGGTTGTCTGCAGGCTGTCAAGCCCTGCAGTATGTGAAGAAGACAGCCAGTAGTTCCGCCTGGTCACGTATGATACATACAATATATTTTGAGAGACATATATTATGGTTTTCGGCTTATCCGCCAAACGTTTGCTGCTTGCTCTGCGCATTATAAACAATTCCCTATCGGCTGTTGGACTCCAGCCTTCCGCCGTCATTTCAGCTCCTTCGGTGACACCATTCACACCGGCCAGGCCAGGAATGTAGATTTCTGACTGCCTCTTCGGCACGCCGCTGATGCGAAAGCTTACGGCCAAGTGCCCATTGGGCAGGCTTCGTCGCGATTCCTTCACCCTTATAGTGTATTCCTCGAGGCCAAGCACCGACCAAAACCCTTCCATGAACCATGCAGTCAATCAAGCCACCAAGGCCGCCATACATCTGCCAATCATCAGACGAGTCTTGATAGATCCCCTCATGAGAGAGTAATCGGCGTTGCCGGGCCATGTCGTCTTCCTGAGTGTCAAGACGGATTTTCTGAATAGGGCCCAGTCCAACTTGGTCCAGAGATATAAACTCGTTGTTAACTTTTGCTAGTTCCTGTTCAATGAACAACGTAAATTCGGGATCACGTCCAACCGCCCACTCACGATCGTGAGTGTTATGATGGCCCGCACACCCGGCACCATAGGCACATAGCGACACACTCCTGAACTCATTCTGATGAAGGACGTGAAAACGGCGGAGTGGGAGGTTCCAGATATATATACTAGAGTTTGGACATGTTCGTTTTAGAGGCAACCAACCTGATGTGGCTTCACAGTAATCACAGGGTTCCCCCACGGTGGGAAATGGAGCATAGGCTGCCGACAAATCGAGTTTCTGAAGGTAGGGAAATGGCTCGCGGTGCTGAAGGTAGCAAAGAATTTCCACTTGCACCTCTGGTGGCACCTTATGCCGTTGGTAAACTTGGTCTAGTACGTGCCGTACTTGCTTGCTTTGTTTGGCCTCAAAAATCTGCCGCGCGTCAAGACAAAATTGCTTGGATCGGCGAAATATGGGGATACTCTTTTCCACGTGAAGACTGTCGTCGTCTTCTCTCCCGATAGCATAAGGTATTTCTAGTCGAATAGGTCCATCAGAGCCTTCAGTAGTCCAGACGAAGTTATCTGTGTCTTCTTGACCACAATCCCATCTTGGCATTAGGTCTGTGTGGAGCAGACGGTCTTCTTCGCTATCAGATGACTTGCGATAATAGAATCTCGCACCATTTTCTTTGGATACTCGAGCTCGTTCAAGAGGAGACAAGGCTTGTGCAACTCTCAGATCGCTGTCACTGATGACGGTTTCGAAGGGTTCCCCATGAAGTCTGTCATCAACAAAGACCCATTTGAAGTCTTCGGAGTCTTTGCTTGTCTTCCATATCTCTCTCAAGGGCCCTAGGAGTGCGTCATCCAAATTGATACATAGCTTGCAGAGGTCGGCGGTACCAATTTCAGCCTTTTCGGCGGACGAATACACCGTTGCTTTACCGAGTGATTGGTGGATTTGAGATCCAAGGTAGAGGAGCATCCGGGCAGTTACGAAGCTGCTGTGCGGGTGGGGTAGGTTCATCAAAGCTTCGATTGTAGAGATGCAGTCCATCCAGAAGTCAACCATCATGCTCTCAGAGGTCATGAATGCGCCTTGGTATTTGTTGAGTCGCACCATGTTGAGACATAGCGTGACTATGACTTCTTTGATTTGCTCGTCTCCATGTTCAGTTCTGGTCAAGTTACTGATTTGTACTTTCACTTCCTTGTTGCTGGTGAGAGCTATGTCAACCAATTGACTTAGAGATTTATAGGAAGAGCCGTGAGACATGGTTGCGGAAAAGGTGAGGACCTGGATCATAAACAAAGAAAGACTGAAGATGCATTTGCGAAGCTAAGACAACCCCGTCAAGATTAGGCACGCACTATCTGCATAAATGCATAAGTGGGTCCTCAAGCTGACGGGAGACAGGTGCACACGCACCACAACCTGCTCACTGGAGAAGAATATTGAGGTAGAATGGCATTATAGATTGCTGATGATACAAATTGACTGGGTTGGATGTATAGTTGTTGTATAGTAGCCGTCCGAGATAAAGTTTATTAATAGGCAATAAATAAGACATTGAAGTGACATTAACTAAGAATACATCTAGTGATATTTCTATCCACACTAGTTTTAAAGTACTTGAAAAATATGGTCATGTGACTCACAAAGCAATACCAGAGTTCAATGTCAGCTTCACCGGAGAGCCAGCCAACTTGACCCATTGGATAGTTGGTTCAGAACCCAGAGTATCAGCTTGAGATGTACCACCGGATACCGAAGCCCCACCTGGAACAGTGACAGGCACAGGAACAGTACACGAGTTGTTATCAGCAGACAAGACAACATGAGTAAGGCTCTTTCCATCGGCAGAGAAACCATATGATAGTTGAGGGTTGCAAGCATCCAATGCTTTGCGGTTGAGGAAATACTGGGCGATATCATCATGCTTGAGAGAGGTGATAGGCCAGTTGGTCAGACGCATCAGCTCCTGTGTGACGGTCTCAACCCATGTAGTGACCAAAGACATGCTGGCCGTATAGTTACCGACGGTTCTCTGAGGGATGTCAATAGCTCTCATGTTGGCCTGATGGAACATGTAAGGATCAGCGTGAAGGGCCAGCAGATGGCGACTGTTTTCAACCTTGGCTTGTGCAAGGAGATCGTCAAAGTCACCCTTTCCGCCAGAGGTGTCAATCCACTCTTTCGTAGTGCATTCGGCGGTATCACAATTGTAGTAAATTGTGGTAGCGAAGCGGGGAATGATAACCAATCCATCGTAACCGTTGCTTTCAACTGTGCTGATGAGGGGCCAGAAGGTGTTCTGCTGGTTCTGCAGAACTGGGCGAGTGTTGTCGCCGACAACGAAATTGATCTTGTTGTCCAGCCATGCTCGGATGACATCGGCGTTGTGAAGACCAGTGATGGCCGGGGGCACCAGACCATTGGGGGAGTAACGGGCAGCCTGATCAATACCCATCTGCTTCATCCATGCACGGTTGAAGTCAATCTCACGACTGGCATCCGCATAGGTGGCATTGTTCAGTTCCAGATGTGTGAATGTGTGCGAAAGATGGGCGAAGTGGTTGAGGTTGTCTTTGTTCAGGAACCAAGAAGCAAAGTCGTCCAACTTGGCGCAGGTCAGAGACCACGGGTATTGCCCATACACAAATTGGTCCGACCACTTGTTTGCGCCTGTACCAGGAGGCTTAACCCACTCAAGTGGAGTATCGCCAGTATACGGGTAGTCAACGGCGGTGGCTGGAATACAGATACCGTCGGATCCGATCTTCGCTACAGCCTTGATGATGTCGCCGTTGCCATTGTGAGCAAACTCCAGACGGATGTCAGAGCCCTGAGGCAGGCGGGCGTTGATGCTATACTGCCAATCAACATGAGCGTCAAGATCACCAGTGCGGATCTTAAACTCTTTCTCTCCAGATTTGGAGTAGTAGAGATCAGTAGACAACTGGACGTCATCTATCTGAGGGTTAAGATAGACCTTGCGCTTGCCGAGGAAGACGCCACGAGTGATCCAATGGACGTGAGCGTGCTGAAGGAAGGCAGTCGTCTGGGACCATTCGTGAGCCCAGCCAAGGAACCAAACGAGCTGCTCACGGCCGCCATCAAATTCATTGATGACTCCAGCAACAGTATCCGAAGTGTAACCACCGCCAGGTCCAAACTTGGCGATTTGTTTGGCGATGGTAGAGTTGGAAATGGTGGCAGGATAGTGATAGATACCCTTGGTGGAAAGGCCGGCATCTCTGCAGGTTTCGTTAATACTATTCAAGGGAGCTTTGGGTTTCATCACTTACGTCTTCAAGTTGGCCGAGGGGAAGTCTGAGGTGTCGGTCAGACTAACAAGCTGGGGATCGACACCATCTTGATCCGAACAGCAGCCATCACCAGCAGCTGTGACACCTAGGACCATGTTAATTCACACTACGGAACAGAATGTCGCCAAATGACTTACCAAACTGGCTGTTGGGGAACTCGTTAATACGAACAAGTCGTGCTTTGAACTGAAGCTGGTACTCGAAGATTTGCTCCCACATATCATCGGTAATAGCACTACTCCAACCTGAGGTATACTGATAAGAGGCAGCATCAACGATTATGATACCACCGTAGTTACCCTTGGTCGATGTGCTATTGAGGTTTGGCATAACAAATCCCTCCATGGGTACGAGAACCTTTTCATATGGGATACCGTAGCCTTGAAGGCCTGACGCAGCAGAGTCACAAGCATAATCATCCTTACCTAGGATAAGGATGGTGCTATCGACAGTGTTGACAATCGGGGAGTCCGAGCGAGCAGGGAGGACAGATGTGCCAGATGAGGTAGAAGAAGTAGTGGTGGATGTTGTGGGTATAGTAGATGTAGTGGTAGTGGCGAGTTTGATGGATACAGCAGATGTGGTAGATGTGGTTGAGGATGTAGGAATGGTGGGCTTGACAACTACAACGGTGGTTGCGGTTGTAGCTTTCGTTGGAACAACAGCTGGCAAACGAGTGGACGTGCTGGTAGGGGCAGGGGCAGGGTTTGGCTTAACAGGTGCAGGTGAAGGCTTTGTAGAGATGAAAGGGAATGGAATTGGGAAAGGTAGGCGAAAATTGGGAAGAGAAAAGGATGACAGAGCCTGGCTGCCGGTCACGGCAAGGGCGCCTGCAAGTGCAGTGTCGACACGCATGGTGATGGGACAGGTGAATGAATGACTGGCTAAACGAGTGTATACAGGGCAAGATTGCCTACAAAATGAAAGAAGGAATGATCAGACAATCCCATCAGAGAATGACAGTGAATAAATACCACAGGTGACTTAGACACTACTAATATATGCACAGTAAGGCAATCCATCGCCTATTGTTGGCATCTCGGCCTCGATGATTCATCTAGACGCGACCAGGCCCAGTTGAACCACACCCAGCTGAAAACTAATTGATCCAGAACAGTAGCGAGCAGTCCAACAGTACGCCAGTAGCAGGCCAGTTGTGGCTTCCTTGGCTATTTTAGAAAATTTGCTGCACAAAAATGGCGTCAAGCTGCGATGCCAAGTCGGCGGACGTTGAATGTACCTGAGTTCAAAGTTCCATTACAGGGATAGTGAACCAGTAGACTCGGCAGAACCATAAAAATCGGGTCGTGCGTTGACCGGTCAAGGGGTTTCAGCTTCAGCCCGTATCGCGAGTCAGGGGTGTGATTCAGCCACGTCTAGATCGCGCTACCGGGTAATTTATGGCATAATTAGCCTCTACCAAAGGGATTAATGTCTTCACTGCCGCTGTGGTGGCTATGGACAGGTTGGGCTGGTGGATTTGGGCTTAATTTCGCTTTACTTCGGAGTACCCAAGTTGTTTCAAGCTCAATTTCAGTCCCTCTTTAAGTGCTGTTGGTCTTGTGATCGTATTGTATTATCATCGCACAAATACCTACCTCATTGACAACTCATGTCCCCTCCAGTATTGTTGGATTCTCGTCACGTTAAATCCTCATTCTTCACAATGAAGTCAAATTGCATAACCAACAAATCGGCCGGCAAATGGCCCCTTTGGAAAAAGCTCGTTCTCGTGGGCATTTTCTTGATCATCGTCATCCCACTCAGCGTCGGTCTAGGTGTCGGTCTAACCAGGGGCAAAAACAATGACGACAATGATGATGGCGATGATGATTCGAACCCAGATACCCCCGGCACTATCCCCAACAACACCGCTCTCTGGCAACCTGAAGTAGGTGCATCATGGCAAATCATTCTTCTCAAGCCAATCAACGACGATGTCAAAAGCAACATCATACCGGACGTCGACATTTTCGACTTGGACCTCTACGACAATGATGCTTCTACCTTTACTGCGCTCCAGAAGCTCGGAAAGAAGGTCATCTGCTACTTCAGCGCTGGTTCATGGGAGGATTGGCGTGACGATAAAGGGGACTTTGACAAGGCTGACCTTGGAAAAGAGCTCGATGGCTGGCCAGGCGAGAAATGGTTGAACATATCCAGCCCAAACGTGCGTGGTATCATGAAGAAGCGTATCGAAATGGCATCTAAGAAGGGCTGCAACGCAATTGATCCTGATAATGTTGATGGATTTGTAAGTTTGCCTCGGTCTCTTGAAGAATTGTCTCTCTTGTCACGAGTTGTACTAACAATATTCCACAGCAAAACGATAACGGTCTCAAGCTCACACAAAACGACACTATCAACTTTGTCAAGTTTCTCGCCGAAACAGCTGCATCTTTCAACATGTCAACTGGACTCAAGAACGCCGGAAGTGTCATTCCGGATGTTATCTCGGACGTGCACTTCAGTGTCAATGAGCAATGTGTTGAGTATTCCGAGTGCGACACATTTGCCCCGTTCATTGATCACGGCAAACCTGTATTCCACATCGAATACCCTAAAGGTGCTGGTAAAGACGTTTCCGCCAAGAAATCCGGTGAGATCTGTTCAACAAAAGGCAAGGCGGACGGTCGCAAAGATTTCAGCACTGTCATCAAGAAGATGAATCTAGATGGTTGGGTGGAGTATTGCGATGGTAAGACATACGGGTCTTAGTGTATAAATTATGTATTCATTCAGGTGTGGAAGGATTGGTGGGCTTAGGCCGTCTGGCGGTAATACTAACGGTAGTTGTTTGGTCGGGTAATTAATGGAAATAGGCTAATTTTGTATGTACACGGTCTAAATGAATACCTTATTCTCCAAGTCTTGATTCAGTGACTCCACAACAATTTGCGAACGTGATCGGGAGACACTATCTATCTGATCGCCACGCTACCGCGTCGTACCCGAGACTTGGTCGACAACCTCTACAACATCGAACCAGCTCTTCGGCCAATGCGTGTATCCTCCACCGGACTGCTCGGTCAGGTATACCCCACCCAAACCCATCTCGACGATTTGGCAAGCCAGACTCTTGGCATCCCCTGAACACGAGTGGATGATGGCGACGTCCTTAGCTCGGACATGAGTAAGGATATCAGTGACATTTTGCCACTGGTCCTCCGACTGCTCAAACGCAACAACTAGATCAACGTCTCGATAGAAACCTTCGCCTACGGCTACGCCGGGGTTGTGAACCACGATCCCGGGCTTTCCGGTGCTTCGGGTCCAGATCAACTTTGTAAAGGAGGCCAAACCCGCCATTAGGCCAATATCTCCATCGGCGGAGGGGACCTCGTCGAAGAATATTCCATCCATCTTCAAATCGGGGTTCTGTTTCCAGCCCGAGTAGGTAGCGATGTCCTTCTGGATATCACCGGTGTGACGCTTGCCATAGCTGCAGTACACGTAACCAATAAGTTGGACGTTGGTGAAGGTACTGAGCTGAGACAAAGCAATTTGGTAATTCTGGTCAGGAAGCGGCTCGGCGCCAGGACCGTTGAAGGGGTTGATGATGACGATGAAAGAGACGCCGGGGCTTTTGCGGGCCGCCTGAAAAAGTGGCTCCCAGGCGCCAGGGGTAGGATAGATGTAGAGAGGGACGACCAGATGGGGCCGTCTGAAGATCTCAGGGGTCATGATGTGTGTTGTGTTTGTGTGCATGTGTGTGTATCGATGACGAAAAGTAAGAGCGTGTGGTTTGGACTTTAACGGTGGGCGAAGAAATGTAACGATCCGGGTTAAGCTAGTGCGACTGTACATGTGGAAACTTTTCTGTTTCACCGTCTGGCACTATACTATATACTAATTAGTGGTTTAGTAAATTCCGTCCCGCTGAAAGAAAAAAGGAAAGAAAAAAAAAACAAAACGGAACTCAAGATGGTATTTGGAATTCCGGTACCAAGCCGCAAGCTTAGACAACTCTGGTTAGTCTGTGTTAGTCAGTCACACCGTCAGCTGCCGGCGGTACCTACAGTAGCTTCGTTTCACAGGCTCCATCTCGCCGAGATCGATCGGAATAATGCCCGATCTTCCCTGAGGGAGGATCAATTTAACTAGGTCAGGTTTCTGTTAGGTCATCAGCTCCACCGTAATTCGACGACAAGGGTCTAGTTCTATTCGTGTATGCGGGGATCTTAGAAGAAATGAGAAATGATGAAGATATTTTTAATATCGCACGGAACTTTCCTTTCTTTTTATTTGAGTTGTGTCAAGTTGAATGTCGCACTCCTGTCAGCACTCTAATTTTAAGCCTATTGAGCCTTCCATTACCTAAGTAATGGAAGCCCGGGCATTCAGCATTTTAAGCGAAATACATCCACCGGAATTAACTTCACGCGAAAAACTGTAGATAATTGATTGATTAATCCATGTTCAGTTGATGCTTGTGAGACGTTAGATGTTTATTCGATGATCCAGAAATAGGTAAAACTTAAATGGAAAAAGCCATTATTACAGAGTTCGGTACAAAACTAAAGCAAACCAAATTAAATCATATCCGTGTCCGTGTCCGTTTTCCATACCAACAAGCATACCCTCTACTCCCCTCCAAATGGAGCACTGTACTTTTCTACCAATCAAGCAAAAGACTGAGTCTGTGGTTGATTGACGTAGTTCCACAGATCACTGGCACACTGTTCAATCGTCTCTTTTGCGGTCCAACCAAGTTCTTTCTTGGCACGATCGTTGGCCGCAACACAGAAACCCACATCCCCTATCCTCCGGGGCGCTAAGTTAACTGCTATTTTTTGCGACGAGGCAGCCTCTAGACTTCGCACGGCCTCGGCGACCGTGGTGCCGTTACCAGTGCCAAGATTGAAAGTGCGGAACGGTGAATCGACCCCTGTGCTGAGAGCTGCAACATGCCCACGGGCCAAGTCTGCCACATGAATGAAGTCTCGAATTGCTGTGCCGTCCCTCGTATCCCAATCTGTACCAAAGATGTCAAGTTCAGGTCGAGACCCAGTAAGGACCTGCGCAATGACGGGGAAGAGGTTTGTCGGGATACCCTTGGGATCTTCTCCCAGAAGGCCCGATGGGTCGCACCCAATTGGGTTGAAGTATCTCAAAGCAACGATGCGCCATGAGGGATCAGCCTGTGCGATGTCCGCCAAGATAGCTTCACAGAAGTACTTGGACCGCCCATATGGTGATGTCAAGCCGGCTACTGACGGCTCTGCCAGAGTTTGATTGTTGAACTCATCGACATACATCGTATCATGGTGAACAACCTCTTCCTCTCTCAAACGCTCGCCCTTAGCAGCCTTGGACCCGTAGACGGTGGCCGAGGAGGAAAAGACGAACTTGCGGATGTTGTGCTTGCCAAGACGTTCGACAAAGTCGACCAGCCCACAGACATTATTGCGGTAGTATTGGAATGGCTTCTCGATGGATTCGCTCACAGACTTGAAGGCGGCAAAGTGAATGACACCCGAGATCTTGGATTCGATCTTGATCGACTCTCCACAGTTATCCGAGAAGCTTGGTACCAGTGTAGAATAAGACTCCAAGAGGAATCTCATAGCTGTACTGCGGTAGTCAAGTTTGTGAAAGTGCAGGGTAGGAAGCTTGCGTCCATGCTGCACACAATACTTTTCGGCCAGGATCTTGATCTTACTCAAGACGCTATGATAGCTGTTGCTAAGATCATCCACGATAATAATATTGTGTCCAGCTTTGAGAAGCTCAAGTGAAGTGTGTGATCCTATGAAACCAAGACCGCCAGTGACAAGGATAAAATTGTCACTGGTACTCAGAGGAGAAACATTGTTCCTCAAGGATTGAATTTCAGAGTCTGAGTCTGGGGTGGTGATGGCAGAGGAGAAAGATGAGTTGAGAGACGATGTCGATGACGACCGTGAACTCAGTGATTGTGACATGATAACTTGGTAAGTAAAGGTAGAAATGATGAGAGATTGTATGAGGAGTATGGAAAGCCACGATCGATGGGTTCAGCAGAGGAGGGACTTTATATGGAATTAATGATACGAATGTCAACGAAATCCAGATATGGAATGATTCAACACTTCTTTCTTTTCCTTCAATGAGCTGTCAAGCCCTTCATCCCCGAGGCTATCAAATTCTTTCTGTACACTAACTCCCATGGCCAACCTGGACTGCCAACCGCACAAGCCATCAGCTGCACTAGAGGAGGTCTCAGGCCTTGCTAGGACTGCCCATGTCGGCGTCTCGATCTCAAATTACTCAGTAGCACCCGCAAAAATAGACAACGATCAAACATACGATCCACTGCAAAAAATCATGTTATCCACCACTGCATGACCCGCAGGAGCAAGCAGCCTACTGAACTTACAGGTTACAAGGTGTAGCAAACAGCAGCTTCCGTAGTCACTCCGGTCAAAACCTTTACGGGAAATAACAGTGGCTACTTACTTCACACCCTACAGCTACTGTAATTCAATCAACGTTTATTGCACTTGTGGTCTGTACCCTTGAGAGGCGTCCTGCACATAACTGATGGCTCCTACATACCCGTCGGGCCGGCGCCGTTTGTCAAGCCACAGCTGAGAAAAGTGTCAGGGGTATATGATCGTCAATTGCCGACTAAAATCGTCGGTGGCGTTAAGGTCTTGATCAAGATCTTGGCGTTTCAGTCTAGTGTCGACCGGTCCCACTCTTCAGTCTACCTGATTGAGACCGCATTGACGTAGACGTCTACCGTAGGTACTTGACGACATGACAAAGGTCCCAAGCTTCTAGATGGGCCAACACGAAAGTTGTAGTGGATCTAATAAGATCGCCGAAAAGACTAACAGCATCCGACCGAGGTACCGTTCGTGTAGTTTCAGCTCTGTTGGTAAAATGCAGGAAACTTCCGAAATTGCTTTCTTTTTTAGCTTCGCCCACCGTTGGTTGGTTCAGTTTGTCTCAAGCACGAAACAAAGCAAAGTTTTTGTCAGCTCAACGGCTCCTCCGTGCACAGTTGGCAGGTTTTTTTGCCTAAAGTCTCAATAAAGCAATTCTCAATCAGTCACTGTCTGCATTCACTCTTTCCACCTACTCATTTTCAATTCGTCGTGCTTGACTTGAGGCCTCTCTGCCTTGGTCATTCAATCCTTTTTGCTTTTGCTGGTTTTCTTCATGGCATTTGCTTGAATGCACCCACCCACACTCGTTTCTTTTGTATACACCCTTTATGTTAACGCTCTCTAAACCCCAAATTCAAGGCGGCATCATTCTCTAAAAGACAACATTTAATTTTCTTCTTGTCTCAAAGACATTTGTGGGAGTTCAGAAACACAGGAGCAAAATTACAACCAATGCAAATCTGAAACCTGGTTCTACACTATGGCTTCTTTCTTCCAGCCTGGGTTACAGGACCCTGTTAGGCAGGAATGTGAGGGCTCATCAACCTTCCAAGTCTATTGCAACAGCGTCCTTCCTTCCGCTTTGACGTTTAGACATACCTATCAACTAGTTGTACTAGTTCTTGGAGCCACCTGCGTCGTCATTCCCATTGTCTTTTACTTGACACACCTTCTTTTCCAAAAACGAATTTCGCTCTCCCTACCGACGAGAGTAAAGTCCACCTCAAACACAAAAAATGGAGATAAAGATTCCATCCTATCTGCCAAGATTAGGGCACCGTCTACTGAACCAAAGGTCAATCATCTTGGTGTTGATGCGGCGGTATTGAGCAGGCCTTTGTTGAAAAGACCAGATACCCCTTCATTTCGTTCCTCAAAGTCATTTTGTCTTTACTCGAATGTTGAAGACTCTAGGATTCAAGAGTCATCCAAGAGTCATGACCTTATTATCATTCCCTTCAAGCTGGGTGATGACTCAACTGGTAGTCTGTCAGGGTCCTACTCCGTGAACTCTTCTCGGACGACTTTGAACGAGATCCCGACAGTTAAAATGACACTTGCGCGAATCCGCATGGAAGACTTTGGGCTTGAAGAGTCTCACCTAGTCGAAGCAGCACAATCCTTGGCCATGGCCCAAATGCTGAACGGCTGGGCGGGATACACCCTCGAGTGCACCACTACTCACACGGCGCAAGACACAAATTACTTCCTTGCCTGTCTTGCGAGTCTGGAAGTACCCGTCATACTCTTGTGTCAGCATGATTGTGAAGCTATCGACCATGTCGATTTGTCGCTCGCAGCAGGCGTTATCCTCGAGAATGCATGCATACTCCCCAGCGGTGAGCGACGCGACTATTTCAAATCGCGAAGACTCAGGGATACCATGGCACGATGCAGCGTTCAGCGAGACAAGCGACCGGAATTCTTTGCCGGGTTTCTGGATCTCTGGGAATCAAAGCCCAAGCCGTCTGTCGTCAGGCGTGCGGCCAAGATAGCCCAGCACTTCGACGCAGTCATGGAGCATGGGCCAATCGACGGTGCCAACGCTTCCTCTTTGGTGAGCTCGAGCAAAACCATGAGTGCTTTCGAATATCTACGACGATCCGAGATGATTGAGGTAAGCGATAATACGAATCTGCGTTGTATTACATTGACTGACACATCTAAAGTTACAGAAATCTTGGACGTCTGGAGAGCGCAAGATATGTGTCTCGAGTGACTCGGATCGTTCCAAAGTCATGACGCTTCCTTTGGATATCCTCAGCTCCATTATTCCAGAGGCCAGAGACCTTCTGAGACATTCCGATGGTTCTTCAACCCCTCTGTCTGATCGCAGTGGGTGTAGAGACTTGTCTCCCAATATGTTGCCGGACCTCTCACAGAAGGCTCCAAGAAGAATCAACCTTTGGGAGTATGGTAATGGAAACATGCCACTATCCTCTCTTGGTTGTTTCCCTCTCACTTCTGAACCAACTGCAAAGCATTTTGACGCCATTGTGCGTTCTCAAGACCACCTCAGAGAACTCGGCATGCTGCAAGTACTTGAGGGTATCGACGAGCAGCGGCTGCTGGAGTCACTGAGATGCTTGATCAGTCACAGTGAGGATCAGTTTGTCATGAGAATCATCGTTCAAGAACTTGTCGTCGGGATTGTGTCTCGGAAGATCCGTGTGTATAAAGGCCTTAAGACTGGCTTTCAGATCCCACGTGCTGATATCAGCTTTTGGGGTGTTTCGAAAGACAGGCAGAGCGCACCGGACTGTCTCACCGACATATACATATCCCTCTCATCACCATGTGATGCTGCCGTGGTTTTGCATACCTGGCTCGCTCACAAAGGTGTTACTCGCGAGAAGAGATTCGAGCAAGAGCTCCTGCTCGAGCATGTGAACAGTGCTCACAGCACCTCCCGAGTCCCCACCACCATCCGAGAATCTGTTCTAGGAGCGACGTACGCAGAACTTCTCAGCCTCTCGCAGAGGCTTGGGGGTACACAAGCCGACAATGCCATCCTCGATGCGACAAGGGCGCTATGTCAGAGCATGCTCATCGATCAAACGACATCCACTGCCTGGAGGCGGACCTGTGCTCTAGCTGCCCTCGATGATTCATTGAGCATGGAGCAGCTGTTGGAACAGCGACTTGAGTACCTAGTAACCCAAGGTGCCGGGAAGCTGCCCAGTCTGGAGAGCCTCTGTCACCTCCACGTATTGATGCAAAGATTTGTCGATGAGGCACTTTTCCTTGGGGATAAACGTGTACTAAGACAACTTACTCAAATCTTGCAAGCATGTTTTGGCACTTCTAAGTCTCAACAAGAAGATTGTGCCGTGGATGTTAACGCAGATCTTTTCGCTCTCGTCACCTTCACTGTGCTACGGAGGGCAGCATTTGAAGACGTGTACATGGAGACCACAGACCGTTGTCCCGTCTTCCTGTCTCAACCAGACCAAGCAGCCGTTTTCTCGGAACTCTGGGTTCTGGGATCTCAATGTGAAATTTACTTTGACCTCTTTCCCCGAGACATTGGAGAAATCATCTACAATCGTTACCGCCTCTTTCTCGAGTCTGACCCTCCACCCGCAGACTATAGGAAAAACAACGAGATCATGACCATGTACCCAGCCTCAGACGAGGCTCCACCAGACAGCAAAGCCAGTACTGCTCATGAGACGGACCCTGTCAAGCTTACGCCCCATGAGACTCTGCAGCTATGGAAAAAGAGGTTTGCGGCTGCAGGTGCTATGTCAATCTTCTGTCTCCCGGCGATCGCTGATGTTACTATGCTTACCTTTGTCGGCCGCGGCTTCTTCATGACGGCGTTCATGGAACCTGACCATCTCGAGGTCGCTGGTTACGCCCTCCTAGCATCTATGCTGCTAACGGCTGGTGTCACGGGCTGGGTTGGAAGCGTGGGTAACTTCTACATGGCACACTATGCCTACGACAACATGATCTACTTTCATGTGCAGAGGTTGTCGGGTGGGTTCGTCCTAACACTTGTGATATCCGTCTGCGGCCTGATTGCGTTCTCTGTTCAAAGATCCGTCAGCGCAGGCTTCGTCTTTTTCGCGTACATGGTGTGCATTACTACATACTTTAACATTCTGGGCGTGATGAGTACAATGCATCTACACGAAGCCCCCTTGACGTCTGGGCGAAAGGTGGTTCTGCAGACTTTGCCTATCCTTCTTCTTTCTCCACTCATCTCAAGCTTCGTCAATGGCCATGACTTGGCAATCTACCTTCCAATCATGTACGCCTTCTTGTCGATTATCTTGTGGCGATATCGCCGCCTCTGTCAAGAATGGTCGAGCTGGATGGACAAGATCCCCAAGTTTACGAACAAGGACATATTAGAATGGCACTCGGCAAGAATGTCGACTGAAAAGTCAGTACAAGATTCGGCAGACGCAACAGATGGCGACATGGCTCGCTTGTCATTCACAGCAGCGGTGACTGCTCATATCCGCCACACTCAAGAAGCAAAGGGTTCTATATCTGACTCTCTCATTCGTCGTGTGTCTGAGGGAATGCCATACATTGATTGGCTTCTCAAAAAGACATCTGCTGGCAAAGCACCTCCACCATTGTTCACTACTGCATGGTTCACACAGCTTGCCGATTCTGTGAACCAGCAACAACAACTCAGACGCGGCCTTAAGGAGCATAACACATTCATCTTGTTCCGCCTTGCACGGCATGACATCGGCCAAAACCTTGGTCTATTCCTCATCGCCCTGATGGATCGCTGGATAATGTTGGCTATGAGTGCTCGACAGCCATACCCCAGCATCTACACCGACAGCCGCAGTCGATATGGTATTTGGCTAGCCATTGTCTATTTTTGCTTGTCTGCTATGATTCTCGATGCAACACTTCAAAAGTACTGGGGTCATCGCTACGAAGTGTCCCGCGAGAAAATGATGAGTCTCGAGGATGCCGACCGCATTGAGAGCCAAGCCGAAAGCCGACGCCGAGAGTGCATCGTCAAAGCCACCACAGATGTCTTTTCAAAATTGACGGTTCTGTTTGGCTGTGCAACCATCCTCCTGTGGCTTTTGGTGGAAAGCACGGAAACCCTCATCATCTACTTCATGTATATGCTCGGCTACACAAGCGCCATCATTTTCCAGTTCAATCGCTGCTTCACCACCAACATAGGCGCGCACGTTACCGTCATGATGACTTCCGCAGCCGTTGGCTTCATAATCGGGTGCCTTCTGCACGCTGTTCCAGCAACTTCAGGATTCTTGTATACAGACGTCCTCTCGCAGAATTTGGCTGCGCTACTGGCGGCATTTGGAACGGCCTGGTTCGCATGGAAGGATGAGACCAAGACTCGCGTGATGGCAGCTGTATGCGACAAGAATGATGGTCAGCAAATCATCATACAGAGGAAGCTCAGTGACGAGAGCTACGAGGAGCTTGGACTTACTGTGGACATCGTGTCTGGCATAACCACCAGTCGCACGATCCAATATGGCGACGGATCTAGCGTTTCCGACAAGCTGGGGGAACTCTTGCAGCTCAGCTCACAAGAACCCAATCCCTATTCCCAGGCCGTCACATGGTCAGACGACCTTCTCCACAGAGCGCAAGATATGTGGCGGACTCAGAAGGTCATTATCTCCATGTCTACCACCGACTCCTTCTATCAGAATAGCCTGGATAAAGTATCATCTTTTAGCTATACTAGCAGTGGAGTTTTACACATCGTCACTGGCCTCCTAGGAGAGACTGACAGCGCTTTACCAGCCTGGCAGCCCACCATTCCTGTCATAGCTTGTGAAGCACTGATGCATCACATCAGTCGATCGGAGCTGAACTTGTCTTATGCACAAGCTGTGCAAGCTGAACATTTTGTTCACGGTACAGACTCGCTCTGCAAGCGCCATCAGCTTGAGCTTTCTTCTCAAGACTACGATAGTTTGCGTCGCCTTGCGCTCCAGACAGAGATGAAGATGCTGGATCATCTTTGCCTAGGTGTCGAAGTCAATTCCAAGTGGAGCGGTATACCTCAAGCTGTTCGGGAGATGATCCTCGGTCGCGTTTGTGGTAACGGAACGACCATGTCTGATCAAGTCATCCAATGGGTAAATGAGCAGGGCGTTGACCTCCAGAACGTTGACTTTCATCTTGGACTCACTCTCGAGATGTATAGACAGTGTGAGGAGTTGCTTAGTAGGACCGCTGTCGCTCTAACTGGCACGTCGACAAAGAACAATCCCTCGTTCGCTGAGCTTCATGCTGCGGCTTTACCATCTCCCCCAAAGCCACACCCTGCGCGCGCTGCACTCGATTGGGTGGTCCTGACTTGCACGTCCACGGTCAAGTGGGTGGCCATCATCTCTGGTGGCGGGTCAAACGTTGAGAGGGAATTGTCGTACATCTTGGGTGACCTTCCCTTCAAGTCCTTGCTGCTTTGGCTCTTGCTTCTTTTGTGGAATGCTTGCCGTTTGATGAGCAACTTTTGGATCTATTGGCTTATCATTTACAACAAGCCTGCTCTTGTCAATGTAGCTCGTCTTGCTAAGAAGGGAGAGCGACGCAAAATCAAGCTGAACAGGGGAGCTGTTGTCGTTGAGCAACCACGAGAGACTATGACCGGCTTTGTATCGCAGGGAGATGATAACTACATGACTCTTACCTTCCACAAGGGTTTGCTCAAGGAGGGCCCGCAAGAACAATCCCCTGCCTTCTTTGCAACTTATGACCAGTACAGCCGCCTCCAGACTCGAGTTGAACAAGGGCATTCGCGAACTGCAAACTATGTCTATCCCGAGAACACAACATCTCGTCTACCTGTCAGCGTCGAGGTCACTGGAGATGGTTTCCGTAGTTTCGGTTATTATGACCGCTATGGAAGGATTACGAACGGCAATATTTTGCATGGCTCTAATACGATTGCCTTTCAGTACCGTTACCGCAGCAGGCCCAAGGACAATGCCGACTTACTCCGCGCCGACTATACACTAGTTGGCTCACCAAATGGGAACTCCATGTCTGTCTTCTGGGGCAAGCCGGTTGACCCAGAACGCTATGACTGGGTGCCATCCAAGTTTGTTCATCGGATCGTACAACAGATTGACGGCAAGACGTTCATCACTGATTACGACTACCAGCACCGTCGCGATCCTGTCATTGTTTCATACATGCAGGGTGGTGACGGCAGCAAGACCGCGATTTCCAAGCGACCGCACCTGTTTGAAGCAGAGGATGAGCTTCTAAAGCGGCCCGAGAACTTGGCCTTTGACTCGGACGATGTTCTATATCACTACAGCATCAATCAAGTTAAGCAGATGCGCCGCAAGGCAAGCAACGCACCTACGTTGGCGACCTACCTGACGCCATTCTTCTGGCTTGCTCAATGGAATCGACGCTTGTACAAGCGCGTACCAACCTGGCGAGTGCGCACAGAGTTGTGGAACCATTGGTTGAAGAACACCAGTCTCGACGCCTCTACGGCTTGCTGGGTTGACGAGGTTATACTCCGAGAGGAGCCATCACTCAGACAATACTGGAAAGCTCGTGATTCTGGACGCCTGGATAAGGCTCGTCAAGTGCTTGATGCAAACATCGACCAGATCGTTTCAGCGATCGGTATGCAGACAGACGTGGCAGAGGTCAGCTTACTGGCCATCAAGACGGCTGATCTCTACGCTATGGGTCTTGGAAACGACTCAAATCCGATAACGACACAGCCGCAGAACTGCTACAACGATAACGAAAGCCGAATTTCTGTGATCTTCAACGATATCGGGTGCTGGCCCATCTCTCCTGGCGGCGTTTCGAATTGTCGCCGTGATTTAGTCAACGGACACAGCACAATTCGAAACCACGTGCTTGCCGAGTGCGCCAACGATTTCGGAATACCACGGTTCCAGGTTGAAAAGAACATCCAGTCTATGAAGCTTCTTCCTCTCTGGGGTCTTGACGGCAACACGGCCAACCACGGTGTCATTGATAACTTGCTCGAGTCGCAGGTCGACGATAAGATTACGGCGACAAGTCTCCAGGATGATGTAGTCGGCACATTTGTACCTCTTCTCGCAGAGTTTGTAAAGGGCGCCAGGACCAAACGATACTCGCGAGCTGATCTCGTCAAGTACAGCAATGTCATCTTATCCATGGCCAAGTTCTTTGAGAACAAGGACTATGCTACTACTTGGAAGTCCAGCCAGGTGAAGCGGGCCTGGATGAGATCATGGTTGGTTCAGTATAATGACCCCAATATCGCCAGCGTCTCAGAGTGTTTTGAGATGGAGCACCCTAGCGTGTCGGACTTCGGAGATGCACTGGGTATCTTCATGGCTTATTTGTTCATCTACACAGTCCAAGTACCCGAAGATTGTCCCCGTGTGTTCCAGAGCACTCATCATGGCATAAGCAGTTTGTTTGGCATGATCTTGCAGTGCAAGCAAGATGTCACTTTTGGTATCTGGGACCATGCCATCTACTGGCGTGAGACGTGTCTGAACATCAGTCCGGCGCAGTGCGAGCTACCACTATCTGTCCAGTCCATGCTACTTGCTGGTATCAGTATGGCATCTCGCCTCGCTTACTTCCACGCCGATGTCATTATGCCCTGTGCCTCTGTCTTCAACCCGTAAGTTGTTTATTTCCACCTGTAAAGTATCTACTAACGAACTCACAGTATGTGGGAGATTGAGATGGGTACAGACGGTGGCGCTATGGGTAGCAGGAACATGTTCAAGCGAAAGGTCGATCCCATCGTCAACGGTATTAGCAACATCGATCGCTTCAAGCCAGCGGACAAAATCCGCACCGACAAGCCGACAGTGGTGATGCTGTCTAACGTACAATTTATCAAGGGTGTCAAAGTCGCCATTCAAGCTGCTGATGTGATCATCAATCAGCTGGGCTTCGAAGATTACCAGCTTGTCGTCTACGGTGCCAAGGACCGACAGCCGAGCTATTGTATCGAGATGGAAAAGCTTATAGCCGAGTCTGGCCTATCTGGCAAAGTTGTGCTGGCAGGCTTTGGCGATCCCAAAGTCGTACTCCAAGACGCGTGGTTGTTCATGAACTCGTCTATGTCTGAGGGTCTCCCTCTGGCGATTGGCGAAGCAGCCTTGGCTGGTGTTCCAATTGTCGCCACAGAGGTAGGGGCGACTGCACTTGTTCTCACGGATCCAAAGAACCCAGAGCAGCAGTACGGAGAGGTCGTGCCGCCCAATGACCCTATGGCACTTGCGCGTGCTCAATTGAGTATGCTGAGTATGGTAGGACCATGGTCCAAGTTCACCGAAGATGACAAGGAGAAACCACCGGTGTTGCCGGATGAGATATTACCAGTAGATGTTGAGTGGTTGACGCGCCGATTTTATGAAAAGGCCAATGATCGCCGAAAACTAGGACTGCTGTCGCGCGAGGTGGTGTTGCAGAGTTTTCATGGAAGTCGCTATCTTAGGGAACATGAGCAGATGTACTGGATTCAGTGGTACATGTCCAAGATGAGGAAGGAGAATGAGCTGGACGATTTGTGTTTTAAATATGGAACTGCAAGGCCTTTACGTTATACCGATGATCTTGCAGGACAAGATGAGAGTTGACATTATTGAGAGATAGACATAGACCGTTCTTTATTTTATTTTATTTTTCTTAATTTAATATTCCTTATTCTTAGTACTCGCCCTAAAGACCTGTTGTTTTAGTAGGTTGACACCGATGCAATAAAAATGCAGGATGGCCAAATTGCTCCGTCTTGTTACAAATAGCGACATTGAGTCAATACATATAAACCAGAAGACTCTACAGAAGCAAGTGATAAGTATAGTAAATAAGTAATTTAGGTACCTAAGTAGGGTATTGTGATGATTGTGTGGATTCATCTACAAACAGGACAGCAATAAAATAAAGGAACTAGCCACCAAGTTTCCATCTTCAGTGAGTGTGTGAGTGTATGATTGACAGTCTAGTACCTGACTAGCAAAGCAGCGTTTAAAGAAACGCCCTCCAATGATCAATCACAGAGAAGAAGAAGAAAAAAACGCCGAGCCTATGGATGGTAAAAGCAATGGAAGCTAGCGGGACAGTGCAGTAGCCTAGGTAGCCTAGCGGAGTGTGGTGTAGTGTAGTAGTGGTGGCTGCAGCTGTTTGTGGGGGAGGACAAAAAAGAGAAAAGTCCATAGTGCCGTAATGGCAGTTGTTGTTTATAATAATTCTCATCATTTCTGTCGTTTAGAATGACAGCACTTCCATAATGTCACCCATTGGGCTCTCCTCTCTTTGTGGTCTACCAAAGACCAGAGGTGCAAGCGAGTCAACGCCCGAATCTTCCGCCTCGATGCTTAGAGTAGAGCTGCTCGATATCGATCTCGACGGGGAAATAGTCTTGGGCGAAGATGAAGGCGGCGCAGGCGAGAGATACGCTGATAGCAAAGCATCCAGATCTGGACCATTCGACAGTGTCGGCAATACAGGTCGACTGATTCGTCGGTAATGTTTCGTAGCCGGCGGCAAAGCAGTCTTGGGACGCGATATCGGCGCTGAAGAAGATCTCTTACTCGGCGTGCGCGTAAACAATCGTGGTAGCTTAAAGTTCTTTCGAATCGACGGTGTTCTCGCAGGCGCTTCTGTTGTCGTCTTGGTCGTCGGTGTAGTCTTTGCTCGTACAGGGTGTTCGAAAAACTCAATGCCGTGCGACACGGGAACGTTGCTTGTGACGGTATTATTGAAGTCCTCCAGTAAAGAGTGAATCTGGGTCTCATCAAGGCCCTCCACCAGCTCGAACAGCTGGTCTACCGACCCGCGGCGGTTAATGTGATGCGTATAGGTAGCGTCGTCGACTGCCATCCTGTCGTTTGGTCTCTCTCACATTCAGTGGGGGAGAGAAGAAGTGAACGATTGGTCAAAGCCCAACTGCTGCAGAGAGAGGGTTTAAGGAGTCGAGACAGATTCGAGGCGGGTCATCTTTCCCTTGAATGAGCAGATGGGGATGTGACATTGAATTGGCAGGGATGTTTCAGACGAAATTAAAGACCGCCATAGCTTTTCCTGCAATTGGCTAGTGTGCATATCAAGGGGAATTAGGCGAGCTTCACTAAAGATGATGGGATGAAAAAAAGAAAATGTGATGACAACATTGAGAGATGGTTTCGTAAAGAATCCTGATAAGCCATCCATGTTTGATGTTGGTATTGTTGTTGGTGGTGATGATGTCTGCGATTGGAATGTCGCCTCAAGACCCAAGCTGTAAGCTCCAACATCCCACCCAAGTATGTCACTTCCATCAATGAGAAAAAAAACCTGGGATCGTTTTACTAGTCTTTGATTTGACAAATTACTCCAAATTACCATCTAGCGCACTGGCAGAAGAATGTCATTGCTCTATCCAAGCTTCATCTTGTCCAAATAGCCGCCTCGCGCTTAATTTGGGGGACCCCGAAGTGTCAGACCTGCATAAAACGCACTGCTGATCGCTCTTAGTTACATCAATGCTTGCTCATGGTATGGCTTCTAATAATATCCCAAACCTTTTATTTTTTTCTTTTTTTCATGTCTGTTTTAGAACTGCATTAAGTACACATCCTAGGTTTCCTCAACTAAGATCGCCCTTGGACACCGCCCTTGGACCCTTACATGGTACTAATGCCTAAATCGTCAGCCCTATCGTTAAATCTGGATAAGCTATTGATGCTTGGTGAGACATTGGGACTGAAGGGCGGTACTGTAAGTTGATAGTAGAGAATGAATAGTGAGGGAGAGGGTACTGCCACGAAATCCTAGCACTTTACTACTAACTGCGACCACCAATGCCAATCAGGGTCGAGACATCAATCAGCAGTTTTTGTCAACTCGTTCAAAATATACCTGACTGATGACTGCTGGATGAGATTGGTAGTAACTTACAAAGTGGGAAACCGTATTAATACGGTTTGATGCCCTAGAGCAATGTAGTAAGTCCTCGGCACCCACCTGTTGACCTCGGCGTACCGGGTAGATATACCAATGGGGGATACAAATCCCTACAGGTACCCTTCTTAAGGGAACATGAAGACACCATCTTCACAGTAGATGAGGTAGCCACTTCAACGAGGCGGGATACATTGGGGCAGTCTAGCACTTCCTCCACTACCACGCTCTTGTCAAAGGGACACAGGAACAGTTTTACTATGTGTTAAATATCCAGCACCCACGGGTCAGCATTGCATCCGACATCAGGTGCATAGCTAGTCCGAAGATTGACAGTTTGTAAGTCAAGTGGGGAGCTCCCACCACTACGGTCGCGTGTTGTACCCATCTCCTCATGAACGGTACCTAATGCCAGGCCATCATCACAGGTGGTACTTGAGTAAACATAAGAAAGAAATTATTGTCGAATAGCTCTTCTTGTGGTAACCTTATTGTCGCTTGACTATCCTATAATTTCTCAAACCTGCCCGTATACACTCACTCGCAGCATAGAGACTTTATTCCTCCATCCGTTCCCCCACGCGCTATGGGCAAAGATCTGGAGCTTACTGCCATGTTGTAGTCCCTTAATAAGGTCTGCGCGCAGTGGGGACAGGGTATCCATGCCTTTCAAGTCCCAGACGTTAGTATGCATCCGAAAGTCTGTGGAGGCGTGCACGTTGTGTTGTATTCTCAAAGGTTGAGATCGCTCATCTTTGTGAACCGCGCGTACGTCGAACCAACTTCTGGTGGAATTCAAGTAAGTTCTTTGGAAATCGTGATCACTCCAGCCTTGATCATGAGAGACTGTTTCAAACACAAGTGCGTGCACGGGAAGTTTGATGCCCCCATCGATTGTAAGCTCCATCAATAACCGAGACGTACTTGAATGCCTTTCATGCTGAAATCTGACGTCCCCTGCCACTGAGTCGGGGTCGAAATCGTACTCAGGAGGGCTATCTCCCCCGCATGATGTCTGAATAGGCTCAGCTTCTTCCCAAACTTGCTGTGCAACAATCCGGGTGCCGGATATGTAGGGTTCAGGACAGTGATGTAGATATTTCGAAGTATTACATTTCCATCCATCCCATTGAAGCCTAGGAACAGCGCCGTGTGTCTTCAAGGCAGAAATGATCTCGTGGTTGCCAAGCTCGAGAGCATAATCGAGGGCATTCTTTCCGTTTCCACAAGGTCGATTAATATCCAGACCCTTCTCAATAGCCTCCTCAAGCTCATTACAGAATGCTCCTTTCACGAGGAACATATACTCGTCAACATTGACCTGAGGTTTTTTGCCAATTGCCTCTAATATCAAGGGCACAAATGGCTCACCATTTATCTCATAAACTAGGTCAAGAGGTGACCAGTCATTGCCCATCCATCGCAGGCTCAAATCAGCACCGTGCTCGAGTAGATGAGACGCAATAGTCATATCTTCAAATAGAATTGCGTCGAATAGGGGTGGTCGCTTGGGATCGGCATTATAATCCTCACCATCAGGTGATACGCCTGCCTCAAGTAATTTCAACGCCATGTCTGTTCGTCCATATGCTGCTGCGAGGCCCAGTGGAGTAAAGGGTATACCGGCTTCAACAGGTGACTGCTTTTCATGCTCGTAGAGTATCCTGATGAATGGATCAATGGAGAAGATGACAACCCAGTGCAATCCTCTAATCTGACCAATAGTCACCAACTTTTCCTGATCCGCGCAACCTGCTTCTCGTAATCGTGACTGAAATCGTGACTGTGAGTTCCTCCTGATGATTTGAGCTACTTGCGCTTGAACGTGGCTGTTCCATTCGTGGTGAGAGGACATCAGAAACCCCTCTGTTGCTTGCCAGATCGCAGAACTAGACTTTGAGATGTCAAGAAGCTTTGAGATACCTTCTCCCCAATACTCAAGTGCGTAGGGGAGAAGAGGATGGCGGTCTTGAAATTGCTCGATAGACTGAGGATTGTCTGTAGCCTCATTCAAATCTGTCAAAGAAAGGTATCGAATTAAAGTCAGATGTATGTGGTCTTGGATGTTTGGGAACCAGGTTTCTCGTGTCGCTGGCTTCATCAGATAGTCGGTGATGGTTTTGTGAGCCACTCGGACCTCCTGAGTGTTGGGATCAACAATCAACAATTCGCCACATAGCTTGTCTATGCCCTTCTCAATTTCATTCTGGCGCTGATAAGTCATATCTGTCAGTTCAACAGCCAGAGCTTGCTTCAGCTCTTTAGCTGTCATGGGGGCCTTGGCGTAAGCCACCCAAAATAGAGCCTGTATGGGACGGCAAGGAATGTCGCCTTCAGGCTTCAAAGAGTCCTCGGAAAGCCGTTTCAAACCAGTCTCATAAGCATGTGAAGCCTCTGTTGGCAGGTTCTCGATGATTGACAGGCAATCTGATGCGCTATCCGCCTTGAGAACCTCGTCCATATGGAGCTTAGCCATCAGAAACGTACCATCACACTTCTCACGAAGCTTCCAGATGATAGTCGCGGTGATTCCATGATCGTTGAGGAAATGGCTACTTGATCGCGAAATACGATCGCCAATATAGAGCTCAATGTCATGAGCAGTTGCTCGAAGTTCCAGCTTCGGCTCGCCAGCACACAATGCTGTTATGCTACCATACGGTCTAGTTGTGATCATCAGTCGGCATTGCTGGTTGCTTCGCTGTATCCCTCGGAGAATTTCGACTAAGTCCTTTTGGTGGTCAAACAGAACCTCATCAAGCCCATCCAGGATGAAAAGAGTCTTTCCCGCCTGAGAGATTGTATAGCTCAGAACTTCCGTCTTGAATTCTATCTCATCCTTGCGAGATAAGAGTTGTCCCATTTTGAGTTTTGAGTCCCATTTTTTCAACACTTCAGTGGTTATCAGTAGACCTCCCATAGAGTGTACTAGCTGAGACCAAAGACTCATTACAATATCCATATAATCTTCGAGACCTACCAAGGTCTGATGATCACAGAAGACACGTCCCACATGATATTCTGGAGGGCTTCCAGCCTCTTCTCGCAGCTTGGTGCCGATGTATTCTCTATCTTAACATTAGCCTCGAGACTTGATGGATCAAAATCGTAGATCGCTTACGCCATTCCGGTTTTCCCTGATCCTTCTGCAAGGCTTTAGTCAGTCCAAGGTAGAATGTTGTCGGGGGATTAACTTACGTATACCATATACCCAAAGGAGTCCAGTACCTGGTAAACCCCAATCTAGGTATGCTTCGTTGTTCCATATCCATTCGATAGTCCCTTCGGTAAGCCTGTGGACTCTCCATGGTGTTCTTCCGAGCGAGACGCTGATACTTGGGGTCAGACGCGTGATAAACCTCTCACAATGCTCATCTTTCTATAGTTAGCGGCTTAGATCAATGGAAAACATGGCTAAAATGCCATTGGAGCAATTTTTAAACCAGGACAATACATATTGTGTAGTTGCTGACGAGGTTCGAAGCCCGTGACAAGGAGATTGATCGACTCGGATACCAGAAACGGTATACTTACTCTCGGCATTCTGTGTCTGAAAGACCTTTCTCACTTGGTCATCCAGCCTTTCCATGGCTTCAATATGCTCTCTGATGGCATCCTTTTTGGCTGGCCACAAAACACGGCCCAATGTTCTTTTCCAGGTCTTTTCCTCCTTTGCAAGCCTGTTTTGTACGAACGTCATGCGAGATTCTATTTGAGAGTTGATCTTATCGAAGTTCTGTTTGTTCTCACCAGTCAAACTAGCAGACACATCTATGAATTTCCGCAGAGTGTCCACCAGGATTTGAATCCGGTCACGCAGCTCCTGAATCTCTTTCTCAGCATAGCAAATAGCCTGCGAGGCCTCGACGATTTTTGCTGTCACCTCGATGAGAGCAATAACATCACCAACAGATGTCATTGTCGTTAGCTTGCTCTGGAACAATGAAGAAAGCTGCCCTTATGTGGAAGGTTCGCAAGAAGAAGCACTCGTGCGGACTGGTGAGAATATGTGAAAGCATATATTTAAGTTACACGCTAGACTGGCGTATTAAGCGACCTTACAGGGCAGATACCATGAATTGCTTGTCTTGGAAATAAGAGCATAGCCCTACATAGTAGTTGTAGGTACCCAAATGCCGAGACAAGGGGCGACGAATATATCACTTTCCTAGGCAGGCATTTCATGTCAAAGCGCACAAAGTCAAACCAACAAAGAGGTAAGGTGGTCCTATTGCTCAGGTTTTGCGCAGTAGGATTTAACATATGCACCCATGTACTCATATCTGACTGTCCTGAGGCAATCCAGAGACCACCAAAATTTAGGTATCGTTTGATGCCGGCACTGGAAGATGGGACTTTTCTAGTCCATGTAGCCCGTATTATTGCCAGCCGGTTGCATTCAAGATTGCAGGATTCGTTAATTGAGGAATTGTACTGGATCGTGGCTCTGCAGCTTATACAATTGTGGGTTGGTATACTCGAAGGGGCCGACAAGGGAACTCATTCCGACGTGTCTCATTGGAGCAGTAAGATCCTTCATGTAGATCCAGGGTACAAACGCCAACGGCGTATGCTCGGTCAATCCGTGTGAGTGGTGGAGCTGCCAGCTGGTTGCTGATCCGAAGGCGGCCACAATTCGATATTCTACCTGTATGGTAGACTCGAAGATCCGACAGTACGAAGTCGCTCGAGATCGTTGAAGTTTCGTGTTGCATATTCCTTCATAGCCAAACTGAAAGCCGATGGCCAAGCATCCCGAAACGATGGATCGTGGCGCAGCATGAGCCACGGGACTAAACCGTTTTGATACCGTCTCAGACGCCCGTAGGATCCAGGCTAATCTCAACATCTTCTGAGCCTGTCACTATCTTCTAATCAATCTCAACTCACACCATCAATGACTTTGGTATGGATGAGACAAAGGTGAAAGGCCTCAAGGCATGTACGGTATGTGCGGGTGCCAAAGTTCGCTGCGATATGGTGCTGGGGCAGAAGCAATGTACAAGGTACACTCTTGTTTCGAATGCTGGTTGATATTACTGACAACGAGTCGCAGATGCGAACGTTTAAATAAGAAATGTCAATCTCAGCCGAGAGGAAGTCATCGTCGGATAATTCATTCGAGGAAAGCGTTAGTTTTCAGGAAGAGTCAGACTCAAGACTACTTATTAACTATATCAGTGATCTCCGGAGACTCCAGGCCGAGTTCGATTCCACAGCAAACATATCATCATCAGCTTCCTCTCTTACAACATCGAATTCATCCGAAATAACCTCAAATGCCGACTCACTACCAGAGTCAAACTCGCAGCTCCGGGCTTTGTTTACAAACCCTCTTGCACCCCGGCCTCGTCGTTTGGCAAACAGGATGCTTCAGCTATACCGCGATGAAATGATGCCACTGTTTCCATTCGTATGGATAGACTCAAATGAGACTCCAGAGAAGCTCCTTCTGGAACGACCTATGCTGTATATGGCTATGATGGTAGTAACGTGTCAAGAAGACCTGGAAATTCAACAAGAACTAGCCCAAAGATGGCGCGAGGAGTTGGGTCGAAGGTTATGGACGCATGGAGAGAAGAATCTCCAGCTTTTGCAGGGGGTTATGGTTTACTTGGCTTGGTATGTCTTCAACCACATACAAAGACATACTGAGAATCTAACATCCAATGTAGGAATCAAAGCCACTGCTCTCTTGGTGATCAGCTCAACAACCTCATGTATACAGCCATGTCATTGATCACAGAGTTTGAACTTGATAAGAAGCATTCCAACAACAAATTTTCATCTGGGTCTTTGGATGAGATCACTGGAATCAGAAAACCCCAAGGCCTAGTGACCAGCGACAAGCGGAGATGTCACCTAGGGGTCATCTGGTTGAATTCATTGTGAGCAAAAGACCAGCGCCACACTAGTCCTCGTAGCTGACTCAAGCTGCAGATTAAGGACATGCGGTAAAGACGTAGTAGCCATGCTGCCAGGCCCTTTTGTTGACGAGAGCTGTTCATTCCTTGAAACAAAAATGGAGTCGCCGTGGGATACTTATCTCGTTCAGCTGGTGAGAATCCAGCACGTGGCCAGCGATATCGATAGATCACTATATGAAATTTCGGACTCAGCTGAAGTAAAAGCTTCGCAAGAGTTGTTTATTTCAATCTCGAGTATTGAACAGCAGGTCCAGGAGATTGGAACTATTTTACATCAAGAGTCTCAATTGCAAGGTGAGATTGCAACAGACAGAACTGGCTAGATTGTAAACATGGTCTGACTATTTACAGCACCTCTGGCGATGTCCTTTCATATGCTAAAAGCACACCTTTACAAAATCAGTATCGACAAACGACTCTGCAAAAAATCAGAACTCGAGATCGACCCTTCCCCTGACACTCTCCGACGTTCATATATGCTTGTATCATATCTCAACACAGTGAAAGCAGTCATTAAGAACTTTCTTCTGCTACCAACGTCGACAATCATATCAATGCCTTACTTTTACTGGATCCAGATGTCACACTGCCTCGCTATGTTCTCACGCTTACTCATTGAACGCCCTACATTATGGGATCCGAACCTCCTCACAGGTATACTCGAGTTTGTGAAGGCGTTAGATAGAACATCGAACAAAATCGAAGATGCAACGAGTTTGGGGGCCAGCATGTCGCCGCCAAGGTACTTACCTTCTATATTTAATGTGGCAAGGCAGAAGATGAACGGTTTAAGCGCCAGCCTTCGCGAGGGCTCTGGAATCATGTCATCACAGTCTCATGAAGCTAGACCCAGAGTAACATCGGCAGCAAAGGCATTTGACGCCAGAAACATGATGATGGACAGCCAGACAGAGGCTTTGCTCATGAACTTTTTACAAGATGGAAATCTGATGTGAGATCTACAGTGTATTAGACCTTGATCGGCTAAATACTCAGCCATATAGTTCATGCGGATTAACACAACCCATATCAAAACGATCAAACAGTCAGTATAGGAAATCAACTCCAGATACCAATACCCTTACAACAGCTTCCAAGCTGCCGCCCGGTTTTAGAAGCGGTGAATCTCCTCTTCAAACAAATCTGCAATCAACGCATGTACCTCCTTTCCAGGATGATACGAGTCAAAGAACACATGCTTCTCCGGATCATTGCACAAATGCCTCGGTACACCCTCGCTTGTATAAATGCCAGTGAGACACGCTGTAGGAGGGTTCACGTATTTGTCCTCAAAACCATAAGCCTTGGGATCCCAGGTGATGTCTTCAAATAAGCCACCCACGTCAACCACAGCTGTCTTTGCATAGGCAGAGTACGCGGCAGCGATATTCTTGAGGCCTTTTGTAAGAGCGCTGCTGTAGATTTCTACACTTGGAATGTTGTAGTCAGAGGAGTTGTACGTTGCTGGGAAGGTTGTGGCATTGAGGTAGTTGGCCAGTATAATGTTGGTAGCACCTAGATGGGGTCAGTAAGTCTATTTTAGAGTAGTCCATTATTCTAGGAAGACTGACCAGCATGATATAATCGATCAATGTTCTCGTTGATCAAACTCGTAACCTGCCCTCCAGTGATGCTCGTGTTGAACAGAATATCATTGGCACCAATCCAATGAACAAAGATATCACCTCGTCGAGGCTTATCCCAAGACAAGAACGACAAAACTTGGTCTGCAGCTGAAGGGACAGGAATAGTAGATTGAGAGCCTGTACCTCCTGCGACAAAATCATTATTAGTCGTTGCTCCGCCAGTTGCGAGATTAATCAGCTCAAGACCAAGGTCCTTGGCCACGAGATCATTCCATTTGAGTCCGTTCCTTCAACTATCAGCAGATGACCCTCATTCAAGACAGAGAACCACGTACGAAAATGAATGTCGGTAGTAAGCTGGATCCGCTGGCCACGTTCCATTGCTCACTATCCATGAACCATTCCCGTTATCGCTGAAACTGTCTCCAAAAACGATGAGACGCGAGGATTTGGTAGCAGAGTTTTCGGAAATAGGAATTGCAAGCGCCAAAGAGCTGGCATACAGGGCTATTAACCAAGAACTCAACATTTTGACATGAAAGTTAGAAGTGGTTGATCTGTGGTGAAGGGATGAAAAGTGCTGGGGACTGTATAGCTAACCTCGGTAAATAAGCCAACATGGGTATGTTGTGTCTTATATTCATATAAACATCACCAATTATGCCACAACGTCAATCTGGGACGAGAGCCCTTTTTTATTCGTCTGTTTGTCCATCCGGCTTATTTCTTACTACGTGGGCGCGGTGCGAAGGAGTCTCGGATGGATGTAAGATGACGAACGAATCGTAGGGATATGCCGAGCAGTGGTGGTTCTGACAATAACATGAAGCCCCATAAACACAAGCGATAGCATTGCATTGACAAGTCTTAATCCCCAATATTGACTTTAACTTTTCACATCATATTGTTACATAACAATCCCAGCATACACCTAATAATATACAAAGTCTTGTCCCCCACATCTTACAGTGCATCCCTCATCCAACCCATACCCGAAGTCATCACCATGCTTTTCTATAGACCTCTCCCAATCAGAAGATGATATGATCGCAGGCCCCTCATGAACCCGTCATAAAAAATTACAAGACATTAATTAGTGGAGATGTGCTTACACCTCGCTGATCGCCCCTCTGCTTAGGCCTTCTTCTCAGGAGGGTTGTTACCACCGAACAAACCACCGAAAGAACCCATCATGCTGTTCATGGCCTCCTTCTGGGCAGCCTCCATCATAGCAGCCTCTTCCTTGAGCCACTTCTCTCCGTTCTCGCGGATCTGCTTCTCAAGCTCCATGTAGTTCCTCTGGCCACGCTCACGGGCGACGTCCTGCAACATCTTTCCTTGTGCGAAAGCCTCGGCGGGGTTCTGCTCGCCGTCGGGCGAAACCATCATGCTCATGTTGCTGGGGTTGAGGCCGAGCAGGTTACCCAGGGCACCGACACCAGAGCCGTGCTTGTGCTTGTGGGCGAGCTGCTTGGCCTGGAACTCCTTGCGGGCGATAGCCTCACGGCGGGCGAACTCGGTGGGGATGTGCTTGCCATCGAAGGACTTGATCACCTTTCGGACATCGGAGTATTGCATGGTGTGAATGTACTCGAGGAAAGGAATGAGGTTGACGAGCTCCTTATCGTTTCGGTCACCCTTCCAAGGGTCAAGAACAATGGCGTTCTCCGGCTGGTTGCGAACATGCTTGCGGTTGGTATCGATGATGATCACCTTGGAAAGGTCACGGTTGAGGTAAGAGAGATCCTAAATTGTCAGCGCAAGCGGGGTAATGGGTACGAGAGGGTCTTACCTTGACAATCTCTCCATCCTCGAACTTGGTAGCCTCTCGGTAGAGGGGCCACAAGATCAAGCGGTAGGGATCCAGTTTCCTCATGATAGGCTCACCAGTAGCGAAAGGAACGGAAGTAAAAAGAACCAGCTCGTAGTACTGGCTCAAATATCGAATGAAGTAGTCCACACCGGGTCGCTTGGCGATTCTCCAGCCATGCTCACGAGTCCACTCGCTGTGGATGAGGAGGTCGTCCAAGCTCAAGCAGAGAGTATAAGGGCGCTCAAAAGTAGGATCGGGATCGGGGAGGAGCTTCTCGAAGGCAGGCTCCTGGTAGTAAGTGACAGACTCGGTCATACGGGCCTTGGCACGCTTCCACCACAAACCGGGAGCAGGGCCGTTGGGAATATCAGAGTGACGCTCAACCTCGATGGAATCCTCCCAGTTTCGGCCCATGTATAGAAGACTCAGGGTACCACCAGCAGCCGTCGTAATAAGCATGAATCTAGTCCACCACTTACGGTTTCGCTCAGAAGTAGAGACATACTCTGAACGATCCCTCTCCCCACCTTTAGATTCAGCCTCCTCCATCTCTTCTAGAGCCTGCTGCTCCTTCTTCTTGTCACCACCCATCTCCTCGAAAAGCGTTGAAGGAATACCCTGTGTCAAGTCAGGGAGCTTGTGGAAAGGTATTTGCTCGCCCTCCTTGGGAGCCTCGGGTGATTGCTCGCCAGCCTTGTCAACGTCATTCTCGGCGGGCTTCTCTGACGTCTTAGCAGCCTCAGCGTCGCTTTGCGCCTGGGAAGGCTTCTTTTTCGAATCTTTGGGTGGTTGACCGGAAGGACGCTTGGAGTAGGATCGGAGCCATGGCGAGGCAAAGTGAGGAGCAGTAGCGGGAATCGCTCGGAGAGGAGAGGGTGCGACGGGCCGTGACAGACGAGCTGTCATCAAGCCCAAGCGCGAAGCCTGGGCTACTCTTGAAAGCATATCGAAGGGTGGGAGGTTGTGTCGCTGAGGCTGAAGCGATTCTTGGCGTTTTTGGGTGGTGAAGTGAAGGCTCGAACTTCAATGGCCTAGGGTACTGAGGTAAAGCTTGACGAAGTTGGTCTGATGCTCCGCCATAGCCATAGCATCGCGCCGTCGGCCATGGAAAAAAAATCGCACGGTTCTGCAAGCCAAAGTGGAGCTTTTCGACGCAATGTCACCGTGGATTAGCCGTGCACGATGTCACGGACTTTTGATGAACCGATGGCGTCATATCTACATATTTGTTTCGTATCACGTGAAATGTCTCCGGTCACGCTCCGATCGCGAAGCCCCGCGTCCTTATGCCATCCAGTCAAAATCCTTACTGAACTTCATATTGATGGCGGTGCTTGAATAACGACAAAGGTCAATAATAGCATGATAGCACCATTCAGTGTCCAGTTCATGCATGAAACCCCACTCATTTCTTCCAAAGTATTGTCCGGGAACTTCTCGAACAATAGATAAACTTTTTCTATACTTTGCCACAGTCTAACTCAAGTCCCGGCCATTATTCCGATTAGCTACCCGAGACTAACAATGGATGTCGCCCGCGCCGCCTTCTAAAGCGGATTCTGCTCAATTGCTACCTACACCATGACACACCTCAAGACAAGCCTCACTCCAGGAAACTGAATGAACAATCTAGGCGATTAATTGCCTAACCTTTAACCACTGTCACTTAGCAGAGATTCATGAGATTTACGGCCCGCCTTATCCTGAACTGAAATTCTCCTCTTCGCCACCTCGAACCTTCCATCTCTAACACAACTCATATCCATCATGGCACGACGATCGAGTAAAAGCTCAGCCTCTAGGCCAGCGGGCTCAATACGCATTGTGATGCCATCATCTCGTCCAGCTCCTCCTACAAACCCTGCACCCGAAAAAGCCGTCACCGAAGAGGATGTAAACCAGCTCAGCGTCGCCGAACTTACCCTCGATGTTCCTCTTATTCCCTTTAATAAACCGCGTCGAGTACCCAAGACACCGTTCCACTTCCTCTCTCTTCCCGCCGAAGTACGCATTCAAATCTACACATACTTCTTTGATGATGTTCCTACGCTTTTAGATCTTGGTCCCAGCAATTACAAACGCGTACACAAGAAGCTTGGTCTGATGCGAGTCTGCAGACAGGTTCATGATGAAGCGACATTCGCTTTTTACAGCACACGAATCTTTCGCTTATTCCCTACCTACCCTGGAAAATACTTCAAGAGCAAGAAGCCTCTGTTGGCAAGGTTGAAGCCGCAACAGCGACGATGCATTACATCTCTCGAATTGCGCCTTGGGCCAGGATGGAACGCGCCGCCCCGTGGATGGGTTGTCAACCCCGCGCTTGGTCTGTCGGACTGTGTGGACGTTGAGCGCCTCAATGTCTTTGTCGAGTGCGACCCTAGTGATAATATCTTCCAGGGCTGGCGCCGATCAGAGGGTTTCTACGAGGGCTTCAGCCGTAACCTGCTCACCGATGTATTGGAAGCGTTGCCCTCTCTTCATACCGTTCAATTCGATGGCTGGACCAGTGTCAAAAAATCGGGGGACATGATGCAAGGCCTTATGAACATTGTCGAGGAACATGGTCTTGGCATCGAATGGGGCCCCGAAAGAGGATGGACTGACGCTGATGACGATGAAGAAGAGGATACCGAGCCTGTGGGCTATCCTGAAGGATTTCCTCACCCTGGATATGAAGCCCATGGACTATTGGCCTTGGCGTAGTCTTGTACGCTTGAGCTGGTGGTTCTTGGTTCTGATGAGTTTTACGACAAGCACGTTTTCGTTTATATAAAGTAACGCAGTATATGGCTTCTATAATCTAGCTATATCCATACAGTGAATCACTATGAAGTTCAATGCTATTCCTACCCGTGGTATTGTCCGTCTCTATGCTTCGTAAAGTTAAAACACTAACCAACCAAGTCTTACTGAGCCCCAAGCATCGCGAGCGCGTTTCGCAGCTCCTTAACTGCTGTGGGCACATCCTCAAAGTTCAACGCTGATATCGCCCACTTAGCATGCTTCTGTGCCTGGTTGATATCCTTCTGGTCTGTAGAGTAATTTGTGTTCTGCACGGGCGCAGGCGCAGGCGTAGATGTGGGAACCTGGGGTGGAGGCACAGGAGCCGGTGACTTTCCAGGGTGGGAAGAAGCAAGATGAGGCATCATTGGTCTGATGGGTGCGACGTCTGGAGCGGGTGCTGGAGACTCAGAGATTGATCCCTTTCCAGGAGGCGCGGAAGCAAGATGTGGCAGCCATGGTCTTGCAGCTGTTGCAGCATTGAGTGGCTTTGTGGGATCGATTGGTGCCTTTCCGGGATGAGATGAGTTAAGATGAGGCATCATGGGTCTATCAGATGGGGGTCCGTCTGCAGGTCCAGGAGCAGATGTTGGGGCTGCTGTTGAAGGGCCTGATGAGGGCCCAGCGGGCGAAGAGGTAAGATGGGGCATGAAAGGCCTAGCGCTTGCAGCAGCTGCGAGAGGTGTAGGTGCTGGCCCTTCAATACTTGACGCTCTGGACCGTGATGAAGCAAGGTGGGGTAACCATGGTCTTGCGTTCGCAGCAGCTGCGAGAGCTGTCGGTGACTCAATACTTGACGATCTGGATCGCGTATCTGTAGCGAGATGTGACAAGAATGGTCGTGCAGCCGCGGCAGCATCGAGCGGCTTAAGAGGCTCAAGCGGAGCTTTTCCAGGGTGTGAAGAGTTGAGGTGAGGCATCATGGGTCTCGGAGGTGCGGCATGCTCTTCGGATGTATCCATGGCAGGGGGAGAAACTTGTGAAGGAGCAGAGGTTGGAACCTGAGTACCGGGCTCGCCAGATGTAGAACTTGTGCTCATAGGTGATGGGACGAAAGGCTCGGGTGCCTGTCCCTCGGGCTCACCTTGGGGTACTTGGGGTGGGAAATAACTAGGATCAACTGGGTCTTTTGACGGTGCCTCTGTGGGTGTGCCAACTTTGGGTGACTCTCCAGCGTCTGGCGCATCCTCGACTGTAGCAGATTGACCTCCGGATAGAGCTTGAACTTCAGGGTCAGAGGGGTCGAGGCCAACACTGGGTTCAGGCTCAGGGGCCTTAGGGTTTGTCTCGTTTGGATCTTTGCCTTCACGGATGGCCTTCAGGATACGAGCAGCGTTCCACTTTGCGAACTTGATCTTTTTAACAACTTCGGGACCAGGCTCGCCCCATTCGCGGGTGAGATCGAAGAAAGTTGCAGCGGCATCGAATGTATCGGCGGTTTGTCTAAGTTATGTCAGTTTCACATGTCTGAGGGCGGTCTGTAGAACACGCCATACCTCGTCACTTTATCAGCACGCAGGGTACGCTCAGCGCGATCAAATGTCTGCTGGGCAAATTGTTCAACGTAGGCTTGTCCCGCAGCATTATCAATAATCGCTTCATCATCAGCGCGCTCCGTCTTTGTGGTCTCGAGCCGTTCGATCAAGGTCTTTGTGAACTCAAAGGCTTCCTCGTCTGAGTTATGCAGGCCCTTGCCTACGATCTGGTTGACGGCATGGTATTCACCTGCAGTGAAAGAGTTTTAGCGATTTATGTGTCGAGTGGGTTTTGTGGTTGGATTTGTTGCCTACACCAGTATGCGAGGGCGGGTTTGATGTTCCTGAGCTGGTTCGCGCGGTTGATGAAGCGGCTCACTTCGGGGATTTTGAGCACGGCTGGTAGTGGCTCGGCCATATTGTGCGGTTTATTTCGTGTTGGCAGATGTTGGTTTGACAGTTCCTCGAAATGCCTCAGATCCGAAAAAGAGGGATAATTGTTTAAAAAGTCGGGTACTAGGTTGGGATGACGCAAGTAGAATGTCAACTCCAAGTTGTGTTGGAGATCTTTACCCCACCTCCATCTCGATCTCCTCATTCTCTTGTCTTCTGCATACTACGCGTTGACGTAACAGCTATAGCGATCCACCCCCAGCCACATGTTCCCCGGATCTGGTCAGCTAGCGCCACAGGTGGCTTAAGCTGAATTCGGATCTATCGAATCAGAGGACCCAGCTTCACTTTCCGTTGTCTGATCACCGTGGCTTTTTCTCCGAAGATGCCACTTTGTTCTTGACGACAACCATAAGCGACACTGATTTCTTGTCATTGAGTCTCATAAATAAGACTCGCTTTCTTGACTGACCAGTCTAATATCAGTCCTCTTCCATTCCTCTCTTTTTTCTATCGTCAATCTTACGCTACTCTTTACAATGCATAACCCCACATCTCTGCTGGTAACGTTGACAGCAGCGCTTGCGGCTCTGCCCGAGGCTCAAGCTGCTATCTATACCAAGAACTCTCCCGTTCTTCAGGTAAACGCTCGAAACTACGACAAGCTTATTGCCAAGTCCAACTATACCTCTGTGAGTCGTCCTTACTCGCAACATTGGATCGTCACTTACATATTTCAGATTGTTGAGTTCTACGCTCCTTGGTGTGGCCACTGTCAAAACCTCAAGCCCGCCTATGAGAAGGCCGCCAAGAACCTCGATGGTCTTGCTCAAGTTGCTGCCATTGATTGTGACGATGACATGAACAAGCAATTCTGTGGCTCCATGGGCGTCCAGGGCTTTCCCACTCTCAAGATTGTCCGACCTGGTAAGAAGTCGGGCAAGCCTGTTGTTGAGGACTACCAAGGCCAGCGAAGTGCTGGTGCTATCCAGGAGGCTGTCATGAGCAAGATCAACAACCATGTCACCCGTGTGAGTGACAAAGATCTGGACTCTTTCCTTGCTGGTGACAAGCCCAAGGCCATTCTCTTCACCCAGAAGGGAACTACCAGTGCGCTCCTTCGAAGCGTTGCCATCGACTTCCTCGATGTCATTTCTGTAGCCCAAATTCGTGATAAGGAAGCGGGTGCCGTTAAGAAGTTCGGCATTGAGAAGTTCCCCGCTCTTGTCCTCGTCCCTGGTGAAGGCAAGGGGCCTATTGTTTACGATGGTGAGATGGCCAAGAAGGACATTGTCAAGTTCCTCACACAAGTTGGGCAGCCTAACCCCGTTCACGCCTCCGGTGACACTAATAACACCAAGGCCAAGAAAGATAACACCAAGAGCGCTAAGAAGAACAAGGCTACTGAAGCTGCCAAGGAGCCTGCCGCCGAATCGCAGGAGTCCACATCCGAAGCTGCTGAGGCTATTCCCTCTATTATTCCTATCTCTACTATCAAGAGCCTGGTGGAGCTTACTGAGCATTGCCTCGCACCCAAGTCTCACACCTGTGTCCTTCTTTTCACTCCCGGCGAGGCTGGTGAGAAGGCTGTTGAGTCACTCTCTCACCTCCACACCAAGTATGTCCATGGAGGCCGACACAACATCCCCTTCATCGCCATCCCTACCGACAGCGGCGCTGCCTCCACTGTTCCCAAGGCCCTCGGACTCGACGACAAGGTCAATCTGATTGCCCTCAACACCCGCCGCAACTGGTGGCGCCAGTACGAAGGTGACTTCAGCCTCTCGAGCGTCGAGAGCTGGATCGATACCATCCGCATGGGCGAGGGCGCTAAGAAGAAGCTCCCCGAGGGCGTCATCATTGATGACAACGTCGAGACTGTCAAGGACAAGTCCACCCAGGCTACCGACCCCGAGCCTGAGATCGAGACCGATGGTCCCGAGGAGGCCAAGACCGTTATCGAGACTGAGATTGAGACCGAGTACAAGACTGTCACCGGCCCTGACGGAGAAGAGACCAAGACCATCATCGAGACCGAAACTGAGTATGAGACTCAGACCGAGACCGAGCTTGTTGACGAGACCCCTGAACCTGAGGCCCAACCTGTCGCAGAGTCTGAGGCCGAGCCCAAGACCAAGGACCAGATCAAGCACGAGGAGCTGTAAAGACCCCAAATTCATCTTCGAAATCTTACAATTAGTCCGTTACACTATGGTATTATTATAGCGCTGGAGGACATACCTGTAGCATAAAACTAGCAGATCAAACAAACAACTCCAAACATATTTTTCTTCTAACCCGATGCAAAAATCCTGTGGTATCAATGCTCTTTCTATCCATCCAAATCCATCATCGCGTCGCTCTTTTCCACAGCGCCCTCCTTGACCATCTCAGCACCCTTGTCCTTTACGACCTGGTCCAAGAACTGCTTCACCTGCTTACATCCGTCCACGCCTACTACCAACATGCCCTCCAATCTGCTAACTTGCACGCGACTCTCGCATACCAAAACTGCTACTCGATCGCTAGCGCCGTGTGTCGCAACGGTGAGGAATGGAAGTTCCTGCTCCTCCTGGTTGTTCAAGTCGAGTAGGGGATCGGCCGTGTCGTCGCCAGCAGCGTATGTAGAAGTAGAACCAGCTGTGCATGCGGCAATGTAATCCGTCATGGGAATACCAGCATCGATGAGCGCAAGTGTTGTAGCATTGAGTAGCGCAGCGAGAAGGGATCCGTCTTGTGAGAGGACGTGAAGTGAAATCGAAATCGAGGAGTGAGGGAACAGATGCGTATGTAAGTTTGACGACAATGCGTTGGCAATCGTAGTTTCAATCTCTTGTATGCGCCTGCAAAACTGTTAGTTACCTCCAAAAAGACAATCGTCATGGAAAAGCTCACTTGTCATTGCGCCCTCTCTTCTTGCGATCCACGCTTGAGAACCCAGCAACCACAACATTGACATTGATCGCCGCCGTATCACGAGGAGCCTGTTGTCCACCGCGTCGTTGCTGCTGTTGCTCCGAAGGACCTGTCACGACACACATGACTTTTGTATGGCCCATTTCGAGATATGATGAACCGTCGGCGGCATCTTGGGTCCTGATCTGGGCATGAAGACGACGGAGTTCATTCCATCTTCGTCCATCGACGCGCAGGAGCGCTAATGAGTACGTTGAGGTGTCGAGAGGCATGGTTTGTTATGTTGGTATGGATTGAGCTTGGATAGCAGGGCTGCGCATCACCAAAGGCTGCTCATGGTGGGGGAAATTTTCTATGCAAGGCTGTGGCTGTGAGTGTGGCTCAAGCTATCGATAACGATATCTCGGATTATCTCTGTGCTCGGATTAATTAGCTAATGGCATTCATCCAATGAAGAAACCTCGGTTTTGGAACAATCGCTGTTCTCATGTCCGACAGTCAGTTTACGGGTTTGCGGCTGAAGATCAGATATCCGAATGCAACAACAGAGCTTCCGGCAGTTCAGCCGTCCGTCTGAGTCGGTGATGTAATCCTCAACGCCATAAATCCGTGCGCTATCCAATGACACTCGGAATTCAGCAACACTAAAGTTTATTCCGCTGCGAACAGGCAAGTCTATCGTTATCAGGGCGTGCTATGATAGTAGTCATGACGGAATTAAGCAGTTAATTGGAGACGGCTTTCTGCGAGGTTTCATTGATAGCTCCGCTACCATCTGTTGACCAAGGCATGTGAAGCTCTAGTGTTGTATGCTTGGTTGTTGGTTATATATAGCTTTTCTTTCTCCTCATCAAGAGGTCTAAATATCACCATCACACTTCTCAATACCAGACACACCAATTGAGTCTTCAACTTGAAGCAAATAACCCATTGAACATCAATACATCTCATAAACACCATGTCTTCTCTTCCCCAAACATACAAGGCCTGCGTGCTCGAAAAGGCCGAGGCTCCCTTTGCCCTGAAAGATGTCACTCTCAAGCATCCTTCAAAGGGCCAAGTCCTTGTCAAGGTTCTTGCCTGCGGTGTTTGCTTCTCTGATGTAGATATGGGCGCGGGCCATTTCGGCGACGTCTTTCCTCGCGTCCCCGGCCATGAAATCATTGGTGATGTCGTTGAAGTCGGCGAGGATGTTCCCAACTTCTCAAACGGCGACCGTGTGGGTGGACCTTGGCACGGCGGTCATGATCGAATTTGCCGACAATGCCAACGAGCTCAATTCCAAATGTGCGACCATAAGGAGGTCAATGGTGTGAGTCGCGACGGCGGTTATGCCGAGTACGTTCTGCTTCGCGCAGAAGCTGTTGTGCGCGTTCCCAAGGAGCTCGACCCTGCTGAAGCTGCTCCTCTTCTTTGTGCTGGTGTCACTGTCTTCAATGGCATTCGTAAGATGCACGTCGAGCAGGGTCGCATTGTCGCAGTCCAGGGTCTTGGTGGTCTAGGCCATCTCGCAGTGCAATACGCCAACAAGATGGGCTACGAGGTCGCTGTCCTTTCATCAAGCGACGACAAGGCCGATTTCGCCAAGCAGCTCGGTGCTCACCACTACATCAACACCAAAAAGAGCGACGTTGGTGAAGAACTCAACAAGCTTGGAGGTGCCTCAATCATCGTCCAGACAGCACCTAACCCCAAGGCTATTTCGCCGCTCGTACAAGGTCTTGCCCCTGAGGGCAAGTTACTTAACCTTGCACCTGCCGGTGCTGCAGAGGTCGACACTTTGGCTTTGGTCCTGAAGGGCGCCAGCGTTAACGGTTGGCCAAGTGGCCACGCTCTCGATTCCGAAGAGGCACTGCGTTTCTCCATGACGCATGGTGTTAAGTGCATGATTGAGAAGTACCCATTGGATAAGGTGCAGGATGCAGTTGATAGCCTCAAGGCTGGAAAACCTCGATTCAGAAATGTTTTGGTCATGCAGTAGAGAAAAGTTTATTGTGGTGGTTGAATGATTTCGGTAAGCAGAGCTGATGCTTGGCTTATGGTGGGGTTGTCACAGATATAATCAAGCGTTGTTGATGAATGGTTACACATGAGTAATGAAGAAGATAGGTTACACAATTGATCGGATTTCTTCTAAAACTAACCATGAAACACCTTTCAAAGGGTCATATCTATGCTTGCCTAATCTTTATGAGTTGTTTGTATTAACAGACATTCATTCATGATACAGGGTAACCTTCCAGCTAACGACCCCACAGTTTCACTCACCACGACTCAGTGTCTTCAACCTCACTTGACCTGATGGGACTCATAACTCGTACACTCTTCCTCGGACGTACTTTAATTGTCTGTAATAGAACTCAAAGACTCTGCAAAATGTCATCCAAAACACCTCCCCAGCCGCCACCTTCATTCAATGCCACCCCCTCTGAAATCCTCAACCAAACAAGCAACCTCATCTCCTCCACAACAGCCCTCGAAGACTCCCTCGTCTCTTCCTTAACACCTCAAACCGCCACGTTCGCATCCTTTCTCACACCAATTCTCAAAGATGACCATGCAGTCTCGAAGCAAACACTCATAATCCGCCTCTTCAGCTCTGTCTCTGAAGATAAAGACCTCCGCGATGCCTCGCGTACAGCAGAGGAGATGCTTCTCAAGGCCAATGCAGAAGGTCTCATGCGTAAAGACATCGCAGCTCTTGTAAAAGCGGTTTACGAAAAGAGTCGGCGCGGTGAAGAGAAATTGAGCGACGAAGATGCGTACACACTATTCAAGACGCACAGAGCATATCAGAACACGGGTGCTGGCATTGAAGATGAGGCGTTGAGGGAGAAGTACATGGCTGCCGTGCAAGAGCGAAATGAAGTCCTTCTCGCAGCCAAAAAGACCATTAGTGAATCCGATGACGGTATTTACTTTACTCGTTCTGAGCTGAACGGCGTGCCCTCCTCGATTCTCGACGCTATGAAAGTCAATGATGAAGGCCAGCTCAAAGCGACCTTCAAAAAGGGCCATCTCATCTCAATAATGAAACACACCATCAGCGCGCGCACAAGGAAAGCCTACAATATTGCAAAGGAAAGTCGTTTTCCCGAGAACGTCGCCCGCCTTGAGCGTGCCGTCGAGCTACGTAATGAGACTGCGCGAATGCTTGGCTTCAAAACCCACGCGGAGCTCAAAATGGAGGATAAGATGGCGAAAAGTGTTGAGAGCGTGATAACGATGCTCAACAAGCTGCGGACTCAACTAAAGCCTCTCGCCGATGAAGAGATGAAGACTTTGTTCGAGATAAAGAAGGCTTATATCCAAGAACACGGCACTGATGAGGCTGAAGAAGACGCGAAGAGGTTAAACGCATGGGACTGGGCGTTCTACGCGAGAATCCTTGAGAAAGAGAGATACTCCGTTGATTCACTGCTTATCTCGGAATTCTTTGAGGTTAATAACAGTCTCAAGGGTATGCTTCAGATCTTTGAGGAGATTTTCGGAATGGTCTTCATCCCGACTGATGCGCCGGTATGGCAGAAGGATGTAACTGTCTATGAAGCCTGGAACTCTGAGGAACAAGGTGGTGGGTTCCTAGGATACCTCTACCTTGACCTCTATGCACGAGAAGGCAAATATGCTGGCGCCCACAGCTCTCTTATACAACCTGTAAGTACTCCCCCTTGTGACATCAGCGATGCTTGAAGTTCTAACAGCCCTTCTAGGGTTTCATAACTTCAGACAACAAACGCCACTATCCCTCTTCATCACTTGTAACATCCCTTCTTCACACCCCCGGTCGTCCAACTCTCCTCCTACACTCCGAGCTCAAAACAATGTTCCATGAGCTCGGCCATGCAATCCACAAACTCGTCACTCACACCAAGCATCAACACGGCTGCTCGCGTGACTTCGTCGAGATCCCTAGCATTCTTCTTGAGAACTGGATCTGGGTACCTTCCGTGCTCCGCCGTCTTGGAAAGCACTACAGTTACCTGAACGACGAGTATCTCAGCTTTTGGAAGACGCAGAGCAGCGATGCAGATCAAAGACCAGATGAGGAATTGCCTGAGAGGTTGGCGCTTGACCTTGCGAAGACGAAGCATGTCAATGGTGCGCATGCCATGCTTTACCAAGTGTTCCTGGCTTTGTTCGATCTGACGATTCATAATGCCGATGAAACTCGTCCTGTAGATACTACGAAGCTTTGGAATGAGAGCAAGACAGAGATAATGGGCCTAGGACGAGCGGAGAGTATTGGGCAAGCCTCGTTCGCGCATCCTTTCCGAGGATACGATGCTGCGTATTTCACTTATGCACTGTCAGTTAAACCTCCTGCTTCCGTTTCCTTGCTAACAAACTACAGATCAAAAGTATACGCAACCGACTTGTGGGTTAGCCACTTCAAGTCTGACCCAATGGACAAGAAGACCGGCATGCGTTACCGTCAACATGTGCTGCAGCCAGGAGGTAGCCAACCCGAACTCAAAAGTCTCAGCAACTTCCTTGGTCGCGAACCAAACGACGAGGCGTACTACTCGGAAGTCACTAGCATGCCAGGCTCTGATACACACAAATCTTCTGTCTTGTAGAAGAGGACTGTATTGTAATAATATCCAACGCTCATATGCAAAAGAGGGTATCATAACTAGATCTATCGTTACATCATACTGGCTCAATCAGTGCACCAACCTCAATCTCGGAAACGGCGCGGCTTCGACGTCCACAATGACCATGCCCTTCTCATTCAAGGTGATTCCTAAATCCGTGATGGGCGTGATCTTTCTTGTATGCGCAACTTCTTGTCGGCTGACGCGTGCTTCATCTCGAGGAATCCATAGCACAGGTTTGGGCATCCATAGCTCAGGAGGCCAGTAGTTGGAAAGTTTCTCATCGCCAGCGTAGTCCGCATCGGAGAGCTCTTCAAATGGAATGAGTTTGCGCAAGGCGATAAAGTCTTCGTATACTTCGGGATGAAGGAATCGTTGCAGAAAGGTCGGTGGTTGATCGGGATTAGAGGGATTGCCAGCAAGGATCCATCGGTCCAAGAATTGCTTCAGCCCCGATTGCTGTATTTCCTTCTTGATCTGCGTCTTTGCGCTTGACTTCATCCATTCGGTCACCATCAACTTGACACCACCCGCACCATCTGTTCCCCTCGAGCTTTGCGGTCCATCATGTTGGTCGCCTTCGTCATCATCGCTGTGAGGTTCTTCAACCTCTTCTTCGCCAAAGTTCAGGTCTGCATCGAAGTAACTGGCCGCGGCTCCTTCATTTGTTTCTCCCGATTCTGCAGCCGCTTGTAATTTCTGTTCCGCTTCTGCCTTTTCCTGCTCTTGCAACTCCTCTTCCAATGTCAACGTCTGGGGCAGGTTTTGAAGTAGAGGAGAGATCGAGTCTCGGAGGGACATGTGTACAATTGCTGTAAATATGAGAAGGATGAGCATTAGTACCATGGGTGGGAAAGCAAGTTTTAGAGCGAAAAGACCAATCATGCAGATTTCGGCCAGGTAAAGTCCGATGATGAGTTGAAGAAGGGCATTCGGGTAGAACAAGCCCATGCTATCCATTTCCGAGTCAAAAACGTAAAGGATATTATAGCGATAGATGAGGCGCGTGAAAGCCATTCCAGCGCTTGCAAAGAGGAGGATCAGAGGAGCGATACACGTATAACAAAGCGCTACTGCTGTTAGCTAGGATAAATGCCAAAGATCAATGTACCGACTTACCAATACATGCCATGTTCGTGTAGATCGGATAGATTCCACCCCAGCGAGGAGGACGAAGATTGTACCAAATTCTGAAGCGCGCTCTAGGGTTCTGTACGCTTCTCCCGAATACATAATGGCGGAATAGTTCAAAGATGTGCAAAAGGCCAGTGGCGCCAATAGCCATACACTGGACCAGGATATAAGACAGGTAAAAGTTTGACGCCTTTGGGAGGTTTCTAGCCAGAAGATCAGGAGCTGACATGGGTTTCTTGATGATGTCGAGCACAGCAGCGGAAGCTGCTGATGTCAATGTCGTGATTAAGAAAACCTGTACTACTTGGAAAGCGAAGTAGACCTTTTGCGTGAAAAGCTCGACTAGTACTAGGGACGGTATTCCAGCTTGAACACCACAGACTGCAAAGGTTAGAAAATGACAAAAGCGATTGGGGCGTTAAACGTACATCTAAGCATTGCTGGGACGAGAGACATCCAGAATGACAAAGCAATAGCAGGGATAAAACCCTGGAGAAAGCCAAGAATTGGCTTAGGCAACAACTTGATCCATCTTAGGATCACAATACCGCTTAGGAAGTCGATATTGGATACTATTCCAATAATAGCAGACGGAAGAGACCAGAAGATGATGGCAAAGGCAACTAGACCCATAATGAGAAAACGGCGGATGATACGCTCCCACCAACGCATACGTAGGGCTTTCCAGACTACCTCGTCCGGTCGAACACCCAAAAGCCGAGGAGCAAGCTGAAGAGGACGATGATGGGCAACAATTTGGTGTGCCGCTTGAGCAGCTTCTTGCGTATCGAACTCGATGAATGCAGCGGGCAAGGTGTCGCCATCGCCGCGACGAACCTGGCGTCGGAGTTTGTAAATTTCAAGATTCAAGTCCTTGAGTCGCATGCGACACCAGCGGATTGTATCAACGCGCCGGAAGAAATTTTGGAATGGACGATGATGGGGTCTGGCTTTCGCGGGGACCCATTGAGCGGCGACAGAGCCTCGAACATCAGGTAGATCGGGATTCAATCCATACGGATGGACATATTCGGGATCTTCGGCCGACTTTTCGAGCAAGTCGTGGGTGTTGTTGCTTGCTGTTTCAGTCAAATGTGTGTAGTCGGACTTGGAGGTGTGTTCTTGCGTTTCGCTTTGTTTGTGCTCATGTACCTCTGAAATCTTTACACGGCGAGGGGAGTCCGACCGGTTCTGTTCGCTGCTTGGGTCAGTCCTGTAGGACGAATTCGATTCTGCGGCACATGGCTCGACCGAGGACGACGTCGGTGGCGGATTATTGCCGAAATGCTTCTTCCGGGCTAGATGTGCCTTCTTGATCAGTGAGATCTCCGCCTTCTCCAGTCGCATTGCTGTCTCCTCTCTCTCTTCCACAAGTTTGATGAGGGCTTTGGCGGTTCGCGGGATCCAGACTCGTTTGACGGAGTCACCGTAAAGCTTTCGTAACCGCGCTTCGTCTAGATAGCGCTCGGGAATTGAGGTGATGAGGACTGTCCTCGATGATATGCGTTTGGCGTAGTGAGGCGAAGAAAGATAAGCTTGGCGGATACCAATGTAGTAGAAACATTCTCGGGTGACGGTAAAGAGAACGAAACCTGAACTGTTAGAACCAAGTTCTATAGCAGAATTCTATGTTAGGTCAGGAACTCACCGAAGAACATGTATGCGACAGCAACATGAGCAAACATGCGATTCCTGTTACTAATCTTGCCAATCGTCAAGATGTCCAATTGACTGAGGTCGTTACCGCCAGTAATGTGGATTGGAAAGAGGATAGGCCACGCAATCAGCATGCCCACGAGGAAAGTGTTTCGCAAGACCTTTAGATATCGCAAAAAGAAGAAGCCATCGAGTGAGCCATGATTGAGCACGAAAGTATCTGGTGTCTTAAAGAAGGGCTTCACCCAATCGAACCAACCCGTTGGGAGCGGCGGAATACTCTTGCTGATGAGGGTGAGTAATAATCTTGATGTATTGGTGGGCTGTCCTTACTGAGGGGATCGCAGGCTGGGTATAGCCCGAGGCGCATAGACTCGACTGCATTTTACTCGTAAAACGGAGAAGAACAAGATGCAGACGACACAATAGATGATGACGGGCACAAAGGTACCACCAAGCGATTGAAGCGACGAAGATTTGTCTCCATTGTTGGTGCTCAACGTGCCACCGCTTGATCCCTCTCGAGTAGAACCAACTCGGGAGTCGTCGCCTTCCTACAAGCGGTCGTAAGTACGGACGCCACGGGTGGTTAAGATAAGGTTAAGGTTGAAGAGGCATACCAAGGGGATACCGAGTTCAGCTCTAGCGATGAGAGAGCGCCAATTGGTGGACATGGCAATACTGGATGCGCGAGATGCGCGGTAGACGCAACGAAGGCGGCTGAAGAGACTCAGGTGAAGTGGAACTCGATCGTAGCTGAAGGCGATAAGTGACGATGATCGTGCCACCGCATCGTTACCTTGCGGCAGAGCTTGAGGAGACCGAGCTGAAAGACATGGAGTGTTTTGGTAGATATGTCAATTGTTGTGATTAATGCGATAAAGGTCCTATAGATAATAGTTTAAGATCTACGCCGGGAGAGGGACAGGGCGAAATTGATCGAGATGGAAGTCGTGGTTGAGGTGACGTTGGAAGTGGGATATTTCGTCCGCTGAGTTGCAAAAGCGGGATCCCTCCCTAAAGCAGGTTGGGAGCGGCATTGGCAGACAGGGCTCCTGTAGCGATCCTTGCGGCACAGTCACTCATTTTAGGGGCTCCAAATAACCCCTGTTAGTGATTGTCGAAACTTTTTGCCCGCTGTCATCCAATGTCTGTAGGGAACTGTCTTCAATGCTATCACTGGGTCCCCTGAACTTTATATTTCTTCTTTCGGCCTCCACTTGTGCATTTATCCTCAGTCACGGAAATCTGGGTAAAACCAGGACACAGAATACCCGAGGTGGAGTTGGAGAGCTCTAATTACATTTCGTCTGGTGTACAGGCAGGCGGGTTGCATAATAATCCGCACACACGAAGGCTTGACAGAAAAAATAGTCTAAACCCTCTACTAAACTATCTGCAGCTATCCTAAAGTCTTTTGTCATCCCTTATGCTTTAGTATAGTGCCACAGCTAGTGTGTGGATTATTTTGCAACCTGCCTGCCAGGCACCAATGAACTCTTTATCGTAAGCACTGCTTAAACAAGGGTCCAACTGCCCTGGGACACACTAGAGGGCGTCAAAAAAGTTGAGACGTAAGCTCAGGGGGTCAGAAATAAAACTTACAGTATCCCCACTGAGGTTACCGGCAACTGACTGAGCTATTTCATCTTTTCAAACACCGGAGCCAAGCTTTCTGTTACCGTGGCAAACGGCCAAGACCTACTGAGAGTCTAGACTCTGGACATTCTCGCGTTCCCCACGTCGCAGATCGAAATGAAAAAGACCCTTGTTTTCAGCTTTGCTTGTGTGTTCGCTTCAGCAATCTGATTGCTCGACAGTTTAAACGACACTGACGCTTCAATAACCGAGTCAGAATGGATCCCGAACAAACACAAACATCAGGTTTTGCTCGCCAAGCCGTGATAAAAGACGATCGACTTTGGGGCTGAGTGATGCGCATTCATATTCCCCCCTTTGAGGCCCAACATATGCGGTCATCTTTCCGCACGGCCCCAACATCCCTGAATCTAAGACATGGCTTTCGGAATAACTAAACTTTTTGTCGGAACATTGACCGATCCCGACGTCAGGTTTGTGGTGAAGACAAACCTCAGGGCTTCAAGAACGTTTGACGAGAGGATGAGAGATAAAAAACGAGCAATTGAGCATTTGATACTTTATATGGTGCCTAGAAAACTCATTTCTTTTGTTATAAAGCCTCAAAGTTCAGTTCATTCAATGGTTCTAGGCCGACTATCACCTCCTCTGCCTGATATCTTACCTTTCATGTTTATTTGTTGGCAGTTATAGAGTATGGGCACCTTACCGCAAGGATGATAGTTGGGATGATTGGACATCTAAAGATCTAAACTTGCGTATCATTAACCTTTTGCTCACCGAGTAGAGGCTGTATAGTTTGAATTCAGCATTATGTGTTGTCCTCAAGCGTTGATAATGCCAATAAACCTTACAGTTTCTTCCATGATGAAGCCCTGTCTTGCAATTGATTTTCCACAATGAATAAGAAAGAATCTTTGCTTTACGATCACTATTCTTCCCTAACCTGGGCACACAAAATCATCTCGCCATGTCGGGTAATGACCAACCCAACAATCAGTCGCCGGCGATAATCTATGATTGCGAGCCCAACACGGTTACATTTTCCCTATTTCAACATCTGCCCTACGATATGAGGTATATGATATGGATGGCGGCCATACGACCTGATTACCCTGCTGTACACCATCATGGCATAATAGAGCAGTGCCCCATCACCGACCCGCACTCGTCCACTCCCTTCATGGTTTTCGCACATGGGCCTATGGATTTCTCTATCTTTGACGCCATTATGGGCAACAACAAGTGCAGGTTGATATCGCATTCGACGTCCTACTGGGATTGGGGAATGTGGTTTGCATGTAAAGAATCTTACCGCATCATCAACGAACGTTTTCAGCTCAGGAAATGGCGGCAGATTGGTGCTGAGTTACTCGGGGATATCCCAAGAAGTCTCCAACGCAGTCGGCCACTTGCGCAGGGGAGTTTTCAACACCGAATCCACCAACGCCAAAGTCACCGGGACCTCGAGTCCCTAAAAGAGTCATGGGAAGAAGAAAATCCCCAAGGCGATATGAGCAGCCATTTACGCACGTCGGCCAATCGAATGGTCGTCACGCAACCGATGCGAGACCTATTCATTTTCCACTATGACAGCCGGGCCAACAACCCACGGTGGGCAAGGTCTCGGGGGGAACCAGAGCGAGATTTGTCCATTATCTTTAAACAGTTCCAGTACTCGCGCAACATTCATGGACTACCCACCGTTACAAATTTTGGACTCTACTGCGACAGCGAGACTTGGGCTAGTGGCTTTCGTAACAGGGACCCGAACCGTCGTCGATTATCCGATACCATATTTGATGGTACTCCCTTTGGACTACTGAGCGAGATGTTTGCGACTTGTGCGAGACATGGTATCGATGCTTTCAATTTCTGGCTGATCGACCGCAAATTCACCCCATTCCCTACAGTCATAACCCGCGAGTTGGACCAGTGGTACAAAGGTGAGGGCGAAACTCGTCCTGCCGTCTTCTATGATTATGAAGGAACAGAGTACGTTGAGTTGGATTTGGAGTCAAATACCATCGCAGGTGACAATGGCATTCACCCCAATGGACCGGGGATAATCGAATTTCTGCACAGGAATTCTCGGTGCTGGTTTGGGCCGGGTACACGACATCTACCTTTGAAGATCGGGATTCTTGTGCCTAGGCGTCGAGATAACTATCCTAAATTTAGAATGTGGCATGCCAAAATCTAAGAATCACTGTTGGTCTGGTGGCTTCTGATGTCATGAACTGTTCAAATCCTTTGCTAGTGCAGTATATACTATTTGTGCTTGGGCATAATGAGTTTGAATGGCCTGGTTTTCTAGGAAGTCTGATACCACGTCGGCGCATTCAGCTCTACAGTATGTGACCGTGCATACCGTAAAGGCAGTCTGCATGTATGTAGTGAAGTGTTTTATTTTAACCTTGTTAATGCCTGGATGCCTGCTACTTAAATGTCTTCATGCCAGTGCACTGTCACTTTAAAATTTCACTTTTGGCGCTGCAGCGATTCAACGGCGCCCAAAAATGGAAGTCACATCCTCCAACGTCTGCTTGTCATATGCTCCTTCCCGAGATGCAGTTTGCTCCCGCTACCATACCTTCTCATTCAACAACCTTGCCCACCTGGCAATTTCTTCCCTTCATGTTCATTAGCCTCTGAGCCTTCATGTCAGTGCCAACGAACCTAAAGAAATGGACGACACTCGAGATACCATCATTGCCCGAGGCATCAATAATGCTCATCGTGCGGTAGCGGCAGCGGCTCAAGAGAATACAGCGATTCCGAGAGCCAGACAGCCTACACGGGGCATGGCCAAACGCCCCAGACCAGAATTTGAGGAATCCGATGAGGATAGCGTTGACACCATAGTGGCGGCCGCATCGCCCATCGACAACGCACCGTCATCTCCAAGCATGCGCCGAGGGCCTCGATCTTCCAGGAATCAGAGATGCGCCGCATGTACAGGTGTTTTTTTGAGCTCCGAATTGACCGCGGTACCATGTTCACACGCATACTGCCAACCGTGCCTCGAAAAACTTGTCCAAGTGGCGATGAAACAAGAAGTCACGTTCCCACCGCGGTGCTGCCACAAGGAAGTCCCTGTCACAATCTTCAACAACTTCTCGAAAGAATTGACAGATCAGTATGAAGAGAAACGAGCTGAGTTCGGTACGCCTGCATCCAAACGTCTCTACTGCAGCAGCCCGACTTGCTCCGCGTTCATTCCCCCCGGACAAATCGATTCAGGGGTAGGATACTGCACAAGATGCCAGATCGATACATGTGTGGCATGTAAACAGAAAGGACACAAAGGAGCCTGCCCAGAAGACAAGCAATCACAGGTTGTCCTTCGCCTGGCTGAGGGGTCAGGATGGAAGCGCTGCGGGCGATGTGGGCATCTCATTGAGAAAAGTATGGGTTGCACTCACATGAGTAAGTCTGAGCCTTTGGCCTTTGACGTTATCTAACCTTTCACATTAACAGCCTGCGTCTGCGGTCATGAGTTCTGCTACGCTTGCGGCCAAGGCCCAATATGTGCTTGCCAGCGTCACGAGATGCTCAGACACCAACCTCCCGTCTGGAATTTGGGCAATCGCAACCGCGAACGCGAGGTTGAGGATGAGGGACCGGTAAGTTAATAGCTTATGTAATTTTGGAGAGTCAGCTAACGGTTTACCAGCCATGTGTTCACCAATGGACTCGAATCCATGAGCGGGCAAACTGTGAAGACTGCGGCAAGCCAGTATCAGGCTACAACATCTTTATTTGCAATGGATGCGAACTCACCGTTTGCCTTGCATGTCGTGCCAACCATCGACGAAGATGATCTGAACAGACAGGTTGATAAAGGTTCATCTAGCATGATTGGCCTTGACGGAGTAGGTGGATCATTTTGCGGGTGGCACAGCGTGAGCGTGACTATACTCGAGCGGGCGGCACAGTATGAAGAAATAGACTATAGCATGGTATCGTGCAGATATTAGAGAAGCGTCGATAGTAGTACCCGAATTAATTTCAACATGTATAATAGAACGCGTGCGTGCAAAGGTAGGCGGCCATCCTTGCGATGTCAACACCATGCCGGCTGTCTGCATGTTGGTAGCCGTCACCCAGGGTCACTCTCCCATCAAAATCTCCGCTAATTACTTAGTTCGCCGTCGTTTCTCATTCCACTGCAGTTCCTAACAAACTTGTGTCTCCTAACAAACTTGTGTCAAGGAGGTATGTACACTCTGGTGAAGTTACGCTGTCTTGTAGTTCGCCGTAAATATGGAATACTTCGGTGGCAGGCGGTTTAGAAAATGACCTACATACTGACCCTGCCACTATACTAAAGCATAAGGGATGACAAAAAAGCTTGGGATAGTTTTAGGTGATTTAATTAAGGGCTTAGTCTTTCTGTTAAACCTTCGTTATATGTGGGTTATTCTGCAACCCACTCGGGTGGTTATACTGTTGCTCCAAGCGTCGCGTTAACTTCCAAGGTACGATCCATCAGGTGACCAGAGAGGGTGGCTGATGGAAACATAAAGAACCTATGTAGTAGGTAGGTTTACGTGGTTTCAAAGCAGATGCTTTGGCGATGCAACTGCATACTTTGAAGTTTAGAGATTAACCTTTCTGTTACCCTGACAGACAGCTTTCATTGTGCTGCTGACCGAAGGTTGCCAGCAGTCTCATGGCCAATGAAAGTTTGTTTGACATCCAACTATGCTCTGGCTAGAGGATATAGAGCTCGTTGTAGTCTTTGTCGAGGGACAACAAATGAAGGATATAACATTAAACTCTGCTTGATGTTCTTTCTTTATCTCTCATCAGAGCAACAAGCATTTACGCCTAGAGTCAGGTAAACTATTTACGCAAATATAAAGTGCCCTTCTTTCTTTCTGCGAGCAGCGAAACCCATCCTCCTCGTCCTACCAGATTCGAGCCAAAGTGACAAGCTGAACGATACCATCTGTCGTCCGACACTGACTGATCACCCAAATCTATGAAAAAGTTCTATATAAGTTCTTACAGTATGAACGAAGGCAGTCTTCACATTGAGACTAGTGCTCTGACCAAGAGCCATGTCAACCACGAGGAGCTGGACCAGATTTCCACTCCAACTGGGACAAAAGAATGCATAGCCTGCAAAGATGAGTTCCCAGAGGCAGATACCACCGAGGCACCATGTCATCATACCTTCTGCCGCACTTGTTTCATCCGTTTCGTCAAAATCTCCCTCGAGAACGAGTATCTCTTCCCACCGCGATGCTGCAGTGAGATCTTGGCTGACGGCGCCAACCACCCGTTTCTCTCCGAACGAACGGCAACCAAGTTGAGAGAGAGGACGGTCGAGTATGGTACCGTCAAACGTACCTACTGCAGCCATCCAAAGTGCCGCAGCTTCATCCCACCTTACGCAATCGTTGGGGATAGAGCATACTGCACGAGATGCAACAGGAAAACCTGTGTGGAGTGCACAGAAAAAGCTCATAAGGGCCCTTGTCATATTGATGAGGTGAAGCATGAGACTTTGCACTTAGGAAGGAAAATGGGATGGAGGCGATGCTTCAAGTGTGGTCATCTGCTTGAGAAGGAGTCTGGTTGTGACCATGTCAGTAAGTACTTACCTGTCAAAGATTTGTTAAGTTGACCGAAGCTAACATACTTATAGCATGTACCTGTGGATATGCTCTTTGTTACGTTTGTGGAAAGGAATGGTTGACTTGTCGATGTTACGACTATCGTTACATCAACGGTACTGTGTGCGGCATCAATCTTCGCTTGATCATAGATCGGGTCACTCTTGGTTTGATAGAACGGATACCTCTTCTGAAAGCTATACTTGGGAAGGAACAGAAGTGTCCTTGCTTGAAGTGCAAGAAAAAGAGACGGCAGGAATTGCCTTCTCGTGGTATGCGATTCGGAGCTAAATAGATTGGCTCTGGTTCTTGTCAAGAGATCTGGCTTGAGATAGATCCATGTTACACAGATGGAAATAAAAAGTGCATTCACTGTTTTTTTTTGGAGATGATATAATTGAAGACTTTGATGTCTGTTGCTGTGCTCGATGACCCCTCAATGCTACACTGCCCAATCACTCAGTACCGATCTACTGTCTGCATTCAATCTTCTTGTGTCTGTGATGGCCATGGTGAGAAGACTAAATTGACTCAGGATCTATTGTAGTGAATGTTTAAATAAAGCGTCACTTGGGTTCTACTGCCTGCTGGATCACCTCTCTTACCTGCCTGCCTACCGTCTTCACTAAGTCGAACCCCTTGACTATATCTTGAGCCTTCCTTATATCACCTCTCTCATCATTACTCATACCTTTATACATCCCCAACCTTCGATCCCTTTCTTTCGTGGTCCACCGCGGTACAGCCTTCTCTACATCGCGATAGTATGACCAGGTAGGAGCATATAAGGCAGGGTTACTATTTCCTACGAGATAACACGGCCTTTGAGGTGGTGGAGGGGATATACGAAGTGCCTATGAAGCCAGAACATTGCTAGAGCACGCTAGACGAAGAGAAACCGACGGAGACAATGACGGAGCAGAGCCTGAGGCCTCGTTCATGGATCGCGATGAGGATCGCCAATATCCTTGGATCGTTGAATACACTGTCGAAGATCAGAATGCCTGGACGACCCAGGATGTCAGGAGCCCCAGAAATCGGACAAGAGACTCCTAACAGGGCGTCTGAAGTCCCAAGGACCGACCGAGAGACTACCGATATTTTGCCTGAATCACCAGAGTCCAAGAAGGAGATTTCTGACATTACACCTGAAGTATCAGAGACCAAGCAAGAGATTCCCGAAGTTTCTTTGACTTCGCCGCCTGCTCCCGTTTCTGAATTTACAGAACCTCTTCCAGAAGAAACAAGACAGTGCATCTCTTGCCTGGAAGAACATCCTATCTCAATGGTAACGCGAGCGGTATGCTCCCACCACTGGTGTCGAACGTGCCTTCAGAGCCTTGTTAGAACCTCCCTCATGGACGATTCTATTTTCCCGTCGAGATGCTGCGACCAGGATTTGAGAATTACAAAGTGCGGCTTCTTGCCTTTTCATATTGTCTACCAATACATGGGCAAGGAATGGAATTATGCGAAGGCCAACTATACCTTCTGCAGCAATCTAGAGTGTTCACCATTGAAACTGTTGCCAACAGTAAGAAATGGCCGTTGCACTCGATGTCATAAGAAAACATGCTCCGTCTGCAAGCGTCTCGACCATGACTGTGATTGTCCTGAGGATGAAGAAACGCAGGCGGTTTTGCGCCTTGCAAAGAAGCAAGGGTGGCAACAGTGTACCAAATGCAAGCACCTCATTGAGCTTGACTTTGGGTGTTACCACATAAGTAAGTTTGTTTGCAAACTGTCTCTAGACCAATCTATCCCCTCTAACCAAAATCACAAAGCATGCCCCTGTGGTCATGAGTTCTGCTACCTCTGTGGCGCTCGCTGGAAGACCTGTGGATGTCGCCGGTAGGATGGCAGCAGGCTCTTGGACACGGATGGAAGACGCGAGAACCTGTTGGTTGAGGAAGACGACCGAGAAGAGTAATGGCGGGCAAATTTGCCATTCTGTCCATGGTGTGATCATGGTTGAGTTTATTGCAAAGACTGCGGCGTGCTCTTGGTGATCCAACTTTAGGTCTCGGAACGTCAACGACAACCAATGCTTTCAGTGTGAAAGTTTGGCCCTCCCTGGTTGGGAAACATGGAGGAAAGTAAAGATCAAGGGTTTGTATTCGAGACTTGGAACATGGGTATTTTGTTGGGTGTAGACCTTTAGGTCTTGATGAGGTTATCAGACCATGCTGTGTAGCACATTGGATGTAACTATTACACAGGTCTGTCAATACTACACATGGCCATAAAAATGTCGGGTTTATCAGTACTAAGTTGGAGAGTATAATCTCTTGTTCACCGATGTTCGGGAAGGAACAGGGAGAGGCTCCGGAAGGGGGAGGCTTCCCTTCACTACGCAATGTATTTTCCTTACGTAGCTGCACCTAGATAGTCAATTAAGAAGGGATAGCTTCTTTAAAACAACTATCCTGGAACCCTGTTTTTCTGGTGATCATGAGATCACCTCGGACCGGATACCATCCCAAGTCAATATCAGTTCCTCCGAGTTCCACCTCAGCCGATCCAGTTCAATTTTCTGTTCTTGAGCTAGCTCCAATCGTCGGACGTTGCGCTGGGTTATTGCGTTGATTGCGTTGATTGCGTTTCTGCTCATGAGATCTTCCACAGGTTGCGGGATTACATGGCTCAGCCAGTCTGGGTTTGCCTCTCCCAACCAGCGCCAAGGTCGTGGAAAACTGGATTCGTCTAGGAATGAGACAAAATAACCTGGCCGCATTATGCGAGTTTAGACAAGTTCTTAGGCTATTTACTTTTAACACCCTAAGCTTAAGTCATAAGTTTTTCTGCCACTCCGAGACCGACTACATAACCATACTCAAGACAGGTCCGACTTCCATAAAGTGCGCGCTTTGAGTTTTCGTCCCCTAACCGACTTTTTAGTGAAGACAAAAGTGCTTTCAACCTCGGAAACTTCTATCAAAAGTAATCATCTCCTATGAGAGCTTACAGTAAATAATTGTGACAGTATCGGACAGTATCATGATGGACCAGAAATACTACCAGGTCAAGACCCTTGACGCCACCCTAAATTACACAAAGCAAGGATTCAAATGTACATTCAGGAATAAATAAAGTCTACTCGATATAAAACAACTTCCCATTAGAGTTTCTGGCACTATTTCGGTGTTCATATCAAGTACGTCGGGCTTTTGTCGGCCATGCTTAATTCCCTGGACAACAATACTTAATTCCCAACTTTATCTTTCACTACCTATCGTCAGCTTATTTGGTCGGGGTCTTCCAATTCACGTCGCTTAAGAGTCTAATTCTATGCAAGGAACTCAAATAACGCAAAATGTAAAATGGGTTGAATATAAAGCACGCAAAGCGCCTACAGTCCTTCCTCCTACACTTCGCGACCATTTTACTCCGGTTCAGTATACAACCATAAAGAGGCCTCCTCTATACTGCCACTCAATAAACATAGAGCACGTCCCTTGATCATGTCCGAACCACAAGGTACTTTTGTGGGACACTTGTGGAATCATGGCTATAGCATGATACCGACCCAAGCCATACTCGACAGCTCAGCAAACCCGCCAAGAGAGCCTGACGCGATTCAACACCAGCACAATGCAGGATCACGCAGTCTTCGAGAACCGATAGAATGTATCATCTGCGGTCATTACTCTGAGATGAGGCAGATGACAATGGCAACATGCGGCCATTTATATTGCCCTTCCTGTGTCTTACAATACGTTGTAGCATATCTGAGGAGCTTCTTGAACCTTCCCAGGACATGCTGCCATATGCCTCTGGACATCACTCCAGACAATCCTCACGTCCCTGCAGACCTACTACACAGATACCTGTCTAAGAAAATGGAGTTGAGGACAAAGAACCCTCTGTATTGTAGCAATCCGAGATGCTCTACGTTTATCCCACCGAATCTTGTTTGCTTGGCAGTGGCTACTTGTCCTCTTTGCCCCCAACATACCTGCATGAAATGCAGAGAAAAGATACATGAAGGAGAATGCTCAGTTAATGAGGACGTCGAGAAGACAATGGAACTTGCCAAGGAGAATGGATGGAGGCGTTGTCACTCTTGTGGGATAGTTGTCGAACTACTGTCTGGCTGCAACCATATCGGTAAGTTGTCGCTTTCCTGTAACATCCAATTTAACTAACAAGTTCATCGCAGAATGTCCCTGCGGAGCCCAATTTTGTTACGGTTGCGGTGATGTTTATCCGCATTGTCAATGTAGTGGTGATCTCCAAGGCGCTTTCCACCAACAACTCCCAGATTTGTTTCATCGGATAAGGCAGCATGGTAGCCCAGGGAACCATCGTGAGAATCGAACAGACCCGAGGCAAAGAGTGACTGCCGAGAGCCCAAGTGCAGAGCAGCGCCCAACAACGACGTAAAACACATTTAACAGAAGAGCACTAATTTCCCGATGGTTTTTATCTTGTTCTTTCTTTTGTATTACTCCTTTGTTAGTCTGCCTAGTCTACTACATAATCTCATGAGACGTCTTTCGATCGCATCTTCCTGACTTATTGAGTTTCTACAGCTTCCTTCCTAAGCGACTGGAGTATATAGGGTGACAATCATTGCCTAACTCCCTCCTGGCCCAAAGCCCTCACTCAGCAGACTGAACATGTTCTCACACAACCATACTATGGCAGCTTCGCCTTGTGTCACTTCCACCAAGTCTCCGCTCCTCCACGTCGTTCATAATTCCTATCTACATCGTTGTAGTACTCTCTCAATGCCAAGAATAATAACTATATACGACGTTTACCTTCGCAAATACCACACACTTGATAATTGCAACGGGCACAAAACCATGATGTGCGAGGAATGAATGAACCGCAGTCAAAGCATCGTCCCGGCTGGTTCCTGCAATCCATTAGCTCGTGTTCGCACTCATGGTTGAGAGGTTCCCGAACCAGGAGCAGGGACTTTCGGCGACGATGGGCAATCCCACCCGGTGGCACTTCTCCAGATTGTTTGTTGTCTGGTTGGAAGGCAGGCGCCTCTGGGTTGAAAGTCTTGCTATCGACAGTCTTTTGAACACCCAACCTCTTCTGGCGCTCCTCCCACCAGGGACACTTGCAAAACTTGCGGCTTCTATTGCAAAGGTAGCAGCAGTCAGGGCAAACTGGTAATATTTAGTCAGCTTGAGTTAGGGGTCTATGACGATAGTGCAACCTACAGGTATCCTTTTCGTTGACACGCTTGCAAAGGTAGCACTGCCCCTGGCCTCCTTCCCTGGACGAACTCCCGACCATCTCAAGAGGCTGGGAAACGTCCTTGTCTTGAGGCGGGGTAGGTACGCTGCGAAACTTTTGGTCTCTGGGAGAGGCATCCGGCGTGGTGTAGCTTACTCTGAACTTCTTGGAAAGGAATCCGGATAAGGTTTTGACGTCAAAGACTGCTGAGTTCGCATCAACGGGAACAAGTTGTCCGCAGCAAGCGGGAGGAAAGGGTTTCTCATCGCAAACAGAAGACTTAACCAAGTTGCAGAGACACTCGGAACAGTACTCATGCCCGCAAGGGCACATGATCAGTGGATTGACGCACGTAGTGCCACAAGTAAAGCACTTGACGATTTGTTCGGTCTTTCCGGGGATCTTCACAGGGTCAACATGCCCACCTCCAATCTCGACCTTGGGAAATACATCAATGGCGGTGCGTCCTTCGAATGCTTTACTCTTGACCTCAAAATCGTCCTCCGCAAAGGCATCATAGAGAAAACCGGCGTTGGTGCCAGCGGCAGACCCAGGTCTGGTGGGTGTATCCACGGGGTCATGCTCAAACGATATGAGGTCTTCTTCGTCCGAGTCCGCATAACAACAAGGCTGCTCTACTTTTTCGACAGTTTCCGACGCCATAGATATGCCCTCTTCCACAGCTGGCTTGGCGTTCTCGGTATCTGGAACACTTCGTAGAAACGACAATGCGTTTGTGGTGTACTTTGACAACTTTTGTTTCGAGATCTCGGCAATGCGGTCACCGAAATCCGATTTCGACTCTTCTCGAGATATATGTCAGTCAACCATAATCACATGAGAAAATCTCCTTACCTTTGATATGAGGGGCATCAAGAGCATGCTCGGCTTTGTGACCATGTTTATTGGTGGGGCTGCGTGTAAGAGTGCCAGGTGGAACGAAGCGTTGAGGGGCGGTAGAAGAAGCGACAGTAGCAGCGTCTGAAGACTGTTCCTATGCAGTTTCAGACTGGACCGCGTCACCATTCTCGTCTGAATAAATACAGTTAGCGATGCATATGCCTGTAATCATCGGTCAACTTACCTGGGGCATCAACTTGAGCGGCAGGGTGAGTTTCTTCCATTTCTGTGAGCTTGGCCAGGTGAGCTACCTTCTCCTCATCCCAAGGTTCGGACCCCATGGCAACACCCATAAGGTGGGGTCGAATCAGCCGTAACTTGACAATGTCCTGAGGGACCTCATCATCGTCACTGTGGGATGCCTCCCATTCGTCGAGGTAGCTCAGCTGAACTTCAGCGGTGCTTTGCATATCCCCCTCTTCCAAAGCCGCCATTATGACAACAACGGTCAGATTGACCCAGAGTGGTGCGGGAGAATGTGGTAGAAGTGGTGACGAGGTATTGAAGGAAGAAGAAGAGAAGATGGAGATGAGGTGGGAGAGGATGGAAGCCGGGTGGGAAAACAAAACACTTCCTTCCCTGCACTATGGGATTACTGGAAGTAAACAACGGGATGAAAGAAGACGATGGAACTGCAGAGATAGAAGTAGGAGAGGGGAAGGTGCAGTGCCTGACTGTTGCTGGGGAAATTAGGGGATGGAAACAGAAGGTACAGAATGATCAGGATGTTGCAGCCTCAGGTTTGATGTTGAGGCAGACTTGGCGCTTCAAAAGAATCTCATGATGACGGAATGGTGGTCGTCAAAAGGTTCCCCCTGGGTATCGAGGAAGGGACTAACCCAAGCGGCAGTGCTATCAGGATGCAGTGTGTTCGAAACCAGTCCAGTACACTATGCCGAGTCTTTTAAGATGTGCGTCGCTTTTGTATTAGATAAGAATTCAAGATGAATAGTCGTGCTTATAAGTAAGATGTTGGCGCACAGTAGGCTGCGGGAGGAGGAAAAAGCTGATGCTGGGCAATACACTCCGTGATAAATGCAGACACCGCGATTTCATTGTCGCCAGCAAAGAGTATGATTAATCAGTGGATCTTGTGGTAAAGGTATGATTGCGAAGCCAAGTCTCCGATGCCTATTCGTGTTCTTTCATGATGTTACAAACCTCCACACAAAGGATATCGATAATGCGGTACCTTTGAGGAGCTCCAGGCCTTTCCCTCATTCCATAGCGATTGATGAATAATTCGAGCCCAATCCTTACATCCCCAAAGCTACAAAGCAGCCCAATTGCATACACCAGCCCAAGAAGAGAGGTATTTCCCTTGGTTTTGTTATTTCCTTACGCCTTTTGTAGTCCAGTTCCCAAAACCGTTCAAGTCATCATCGTTTTCAACGCCATTCCCAATGTCAAAACCTCATGATCCTCTCCCTGTACTCCAGGAGGTTGCTTATCTAGACCCATCAGTCCATACACAGCGATCTGCGCCGACCGCACCGAATACTCCATAGTGAACGTCACTTCGCGCTCGATCTCGACAAATTGTCCCATCAAACCCAAGTTCTTACTTCCATCAGGAATCACATTCGGCCTATCACCTTTCTTTCGCGTTAGGAATGGGCTGCCGATCAACGGCATTAGACAAGGAATGGTGATGGATCGCTCGAGTGTGGGCTGAAGCGGAAAGGCCATCAAGTGCAGCAGCTCGGTGAGGATCTCGGCCCCTGTGCACTCTAGCATGGGCTTCCTGACATATCGACCTTGTTGATCAGGGAATAGACCATACCCCCAAAATACAAAAACACCGTCGGGTTGATCTTTGACATACGGTTGTTGGGGGATAGTCAATGAAAGCATCCAGGGGCAGTCGCGGAAGGTCAAAAGAGGTACAGCTCCGGTGAGCGTGCCGGTCCATCTGCACAGATGCTCGAAGAACGCTCGATCTCGAAGAGTGACGGTAAAAGAGAGCCAAGTCGACTTTGAAGGCCGGTCGAAGAACGCCTTGGGGTTTCCAAATGTTTGTGGGCGCTCCAGTGCAAGTCTATCCCAGAAGGTCCACGAAGGGTCGAGTTCATGGGGTGCTGAATCACGCAGCTCCATTGTTGGGGGAGGCTGGTCATTCGTGCCGTAGCCCATCCCCGAAGTCAGTGAGCCAAGGGTAAGAAAGACGAGGTCGTCAGGTCCCAACTCCAATTCAACGTGCTTATTGTCTTGATAAGTCTTCAAAGCAGCAACTCGAAAATCAGATCCGATGTCCTCGATCTCTAAACCGCTGACCAATATGCCTAGATAGGTTAGATGAACGTCCGCATGAGTGGCCGTCGAACTTACCATGCCGAAACTCGACATCCATTGCTTTGAGGTACTGCGTCAATGGCTTGATGATAGCCTGGAAGTCCTCCTCAGGTGCTTGCTCGACGCCTGATAGAGTTCCCATGTTAGGAAACTCATGCAACATCCGGTGCAAACATCGTCTAAACTCAACAGCACTACACCAAGGATGAAACCGATTGAGTGACGACCACAGGTCCCAAAAGTTCGTTTCGAAGAAGTCCGGCTCGAATAACGCCTGAATCTCAAGCCCTTCCAACTCTTCCTCCGTTTCAAGGACGACTCTCATCAAGTCGCACTGGTTCTTCACACTTAGACCCATCGTGCTCACGTCGACGGCCTCGGGCTTTTCTCTACCAGACTCATCGAAGACCTGCCTCACTAATCTTGTTCCAGAAGCTCCCAGCTTCTTACTTTCCTGGTTGAAACGGCGTAGTCGGGCGGCCAATGTTTCGCCTTCGGTATCAGAAGGTACCTTTTCTAACATGCCATATAGACAATGGTATGTGAGACTCATCTTCCGTATCGCAGATACTCGAAACCCTGTTTCCCAAGAAGGCTTCGAGAACGTCGCCATTGATCCACCCGCTTTCGAGGACGCCTCGAGAATATGAATGTGGGAACCCGGTACATGGGCATCGTCGATCAAGAAGACAGCGGCAGCAAGCGAAGCAATGCCACCACCGACAAGCCAGATGTGAGGGCTGTTTGGATCAGAGCCATTGCTGCTGCTAGGACTGTTGCTAAGGCTGATTACACCATTGTTTTCGTCGGAAATCACCTTGGGGTCGCCATGGTTATCCTCCATACCTAAGACGTTGTCGTCCGTTCTGATTGACTTTAGACCAGGGAGCGTTGGATCGTCTGTTGCAAGCGAGAAATAGACGAAAGATCCTTGCCGATTGATGTGCTGTCTTGCTTAGCGATGCGAATTGGCTCACGTGTAATTGGTGAAAGAGTTTTCTGCTTTCTTTTTATCTTTCGACAATGCTGATAATAGTTTAGCTTTAATATTTTGCAGAAGGAGGCCGGTCGAACATCCGGGGAACCAAGATCACGAGAGCATGGCGAGAATTTATGACTGGCACTTCCCTGTCCTCAGCACAAACCCATACACGGCCCGGTCCATCCATTACAAGACGCACATAAGGGCTCAACCACATCACTTACAACGCACATTGGCCAATCTCTGGCGGCCTGTCTGTTCTGTTTCAAGATTTTCTCAGCCTCAAGAAGTGGATTGACTGAAAAGTGCTGGTTTTTCAATTGGGGAGCATCGTACGATGTGTGTTGGCGTGATGGTGGGTGGACCGAGCATCCATTGGAAACGGGCCGCTGCTTGCAATGAAGGAAAAGGTCTAGAGCACCGGAAGACATCGGTGCTGGCCCTTTTTGCATTTGACGAGATATATATGCGGTGAGTCTTTCTATCTCTTGCAATATTTGTGTTGGTTTGTACAGTAACTGACTACCACTATACCTCAAAACATTATAGAGTTTTGTTGGCAGCTCAACAGTTTATGACGATCATATCATGGCAAACCAGTTGCAACCAATAACTTTTAGCCCAGCGTGCGCCGTTGAGCTACCGTAGCGCGCCGGTAGTCTAAATCCAGAAAAGGTTCTCAAGCCTCACAAAGACCGCCAGCTTTTTTTGATGTCAAACGCATACCGACGGAAGCCATCCAGCATTTTCTCATGATATGATACTCCATACTCCGGCCTTCAGGGTCTACGGCCCCGCAAGAAGTCTCCCGGGATGGTGGACCCTCAACGTCCGGGCCAAGCTTGTTAACGAAAACAAGGGTTTTGTCTAAAGACCACTCTTGCATCATCGACAAGGTAATATGTTTGAATTTGCTTTCTGAAACATATGTATCGTCCTTTGTACATCATTGTGTCGTGTTTGCGCGCAGCCGGATACTTGCCGATGCAGACGGCCCTGATTTACGGCCGGTGCAGCTTGTACCTGGCATGGTCTTGGACGATCAATGACATGGTAAGAAGTCGGGTTGGTCGCGACGCCATTGTCGATGGAGAAAGCAGAATTGATGCCGAGGAGGCCTTTCAAGTCGTCCAATGGTAACGACATACTGTTACGTTCGTCGCAACCCAGACTGTACGAGCTTGTATGACATCAAGAACATCTCTGAGGCGACTTACATTTGGCGTTTGGTGACAAACTCGCTGTCGTCTTTGTTCAGAGAAGTTGACTCCCCCACATACTTGGTCAATGAAGTTGACGATAGAACATTAAGCCGTGAGGGTTGTTGTCAAAAAAGATGAGAAACAAAATTGCTGAGGCTCAATCCACTTCCTTAAACAAGAAGACAATTGCCTCGGCACTTTCCGAAGCCTCAAGTGATGGCGCATCAATAGCCGATGCAGCTCGACGTCAAAGGCCGATGGCTGCCACAGATGGACCTCACCACCAGCGACCACCGTCCGCATGTCTGCCCAAATCGTCTTCATCCTCGGTCTAGAAAGTCGAATCTTATCAATCTGTCTTCTCTCACATTAAATCGCTCTAGCTCCTGGAATCACAACATCTTTTTACCTCATTTGAACCCCACAAACGCTTAACTAGCGCAGAAGATTCTGCATGGAAAGCCTCAATGGTGATAGTAGCATGGGCACTGATTGATAAGGAACGGGTCTGTACGTCAAAACACGGACTATCTTACGTACAGTCGGAATTTATCGCGGGCAGGACCGGCGACCTTCTCTTATATACGACAGCTTTGCTTACGAACTTTTTGTCTCCTACCAGGAATACGTGTACAGCCAACGACTTACTGACTGTACACTCAATATGCAACGTCTATGCGTACCAATTGGTACAGTACTATCGAGTCGCGACCCATTTTTCTCCAGATGGGGATCGACAACACAGTCTAGACAGCACACAGACTTTTTTCATCTTCGCTGGCCCGGAAAGTGGATGATCAAGGGTGCCCTTGGAGCAAGCTCTCCACTTTCTTCCCGCCAACGCGTCCATGATGGCTTTTGAATCACGCGTTAAACAATTCATGAGCAAGAAATATACTCCGCCTCGTTGCAAGTTGAAAAGAGTTTGCTTAGCTAGAGCCGACACACGTAATACCAGAGATCAATACTCAACTTGGACATGATTACGGTTTTGTCATCTCTGTAAATGATTACATATGCCCTACATCACTTCTCAAAGTGGTCGTGGTGGTGGTTTAATGGCATTTGCGTATTCGGCTTTTACGATTACGAGAACGTGAGATTAGGGATTAGTGTGTACTGTACTTTGCCCTCCATGTCACTACCCGCTCAGGCAACATATCAGCAACACCAGTACCGCCTTGAAGTGTTGATGGCCACCATTTGATAAGGCGGAAGGCAAAGAGGAAGGTTACAGTCGTTTGAGCAGAACGCTTGCTGCGTGTAAGACAGAGAACGCAAGTCAGATAGCCCGACGGCCCGTCTGCATTATCTGACTTGAGTGTAGCCAACAGGATGAAGCCCGACGGCCCGTGCTGTGAACAATATCAAGAAATAACATATTCTTCTTGGAGTCACTTGACAACCTTTACGATTGACATACGCAGGCAGGGACTGACTGCATCATGATCGTCGGTAAAAGGAGTGTAAAGGTTGACCCTGTAGCCCACGCGGTCGATGCGCCACACCACCAATGAACAAGCGCTAAGGGAAAAGGGCCTGACTATAAGGCACACCAAAATGTGGCTAGACTATGCCAACACCAACTGCAAATTGCATCTAATCCCCGACTTTCATGCCCCCAATGGGATGCGAGAGGTAGCGTTGAAGTCCGGGTTTCTGCAGGCTGTGAGGGAATGGAACGGGGTGTCAGATTGGATGGGTTTGTCTAGAAGGAATTGGCCAGTAGGATGGAAGCAGGGAAGAAAAGAAGCTTCCGTATCCGATGATGGCATTTGTATTTTTTGTCAAGTACGTATTGCTTCATATCCTGGTCATGGATTATTTAGAGATGTAATTTCCAGTAACAAGGCCGCCCATTTTGGCTAGAAAGAATAGAGAAAGAAAAGAAAAAGGTCAATTCTCCACGCTAATATAGCGCTCGGCTTTATTGTCTTGAATTTCTCTTTCTTTTAGGTACCTAAATGCTGGAGACAACAACCCTCCGACCGACAGTTTGAACATCCCTCCACTTTCTTCCGGTCTGGTCTCCATCATTTCCCGCTTTCTTGACATTGGATGGCGGCATCCCATCTCCAAGGTACCTACCAACGTTAGACTAATCTCTCCCTCCACACCCAACGTCCTTCTTGACCCCCTTTTACCTCTTTTTTTTTCTCCTACCTCACCTCTTTTTTCCTTTTACCTCCTCCTATTTCCCGTCCTTACTTTCGCTCACGTCAGAGAAATTGTACTGTTTCTCTGTTGTTTAGTTGAAAGTTGGTGTGTGGTCGTTTATTCGTCCCTTTTTCCTTTTTTTTTCTGTGGCTGCTCCAGTTCTAGGTCAGCTCAGCTCACAGGGCCTCAACGCCTTGCCTTGCCCCTCCACCTCCCACCGCGTTTTGACTTTCGGCCTCGATACTTCGAAGCAGAAGGACAACCACCTCGAGTAAACGTAAGTGTTGCATTGCAGCTCTTCTAAGCCTCGCTTCTACATTATCACATGCCCCCCACGAAGCCTCCATCTCTTTGTTGTGCCGTCTTCAATGGCTTCGTGAAATACCCCTACTGCCTCCTGCAGATCCTGACTTGTTGCCCCGGACTTACACCTGCGCTTAGACCAGTCTACCCGAGATCGATATCAATGTGGTAAACGACATCGCCGAGTAACCTTCCAAACTCTTTCGAATCGAATTCAACACGATGGCTTCGATTCTTCTGCCGAAACGCTTCCGCGGCGAGACGGCGCCCACCGAGAAAACCACACCGTCATGGGCGGCCAAGCGACTCACGCCTATTGCCCAGTTCATCTCTCGCCTCGCATGCTCGCACCCCATTCACACCGTCGTCCTCGTCGCCGTCCTTGCGAGCACTTCATACGTCGGTCTTCTCCAAGAGAGCTTCTTCAGCACTGAGCTCCCTACAGTAGGCAAGGCCGATTGGTCTTCCCTCGTTGAGGGTAGCCGTGTCCTACGCGCAGGTCCTGAGACCTCCTGGAACTGGAAGGTTATTGAGCAGAATGCTGTCGCTGAAGCTGGCGCTGATGCCGACCACCTTGCTCTTCTGACTCTCGTCTTCCCCGACACTCTCTCCGCCGAGTCTTCCAGCACTGCTCCTCGATCCAACCACGTTCCTATTCCTCAGAACCTGTCTATTACACCTCTTCCTTCAACCGAGAACCCTTTCACCGCCTATTCTCAAGATAGCATCCTCGCTTACTCTCTCCCCTACTCTGAGGGTCCTGAGTTCCTTGCTGCTACCCAGGAGATTCCCAGTGAAGATGCCGTCGAGACTGAGACCGAGCACGGCCGTGAGAAGAAGACATGGATCATGAAGGCTGCCAAGGTCAACACCCAGAACAGCATTGTTCAGTGGGCTAGCAACGCCTGGACTGAGTTCCTTGACCTTCTCAAGAACGCTGAGACGCTCGACATTGTCATCATGTTCCTGGGTTACATCGCCATGCATTTGACCTTTGTCTCCCTCTTCCTGTCTATGCGCAAGTTGGGATCCAAGTTCTGGCTCGGTATCTGCACTCTGTTCTCTTCCGTGTTTGCCTTCCTCTTCGGTCTTGTGGTCACCACCAAGCTTGGTGTTCCCATCAGCGTCATTCTTCTGTCTGAGGGTCTTCCTTTCTTGGTTGTCACTATTGGCTTCGAGAAGAACATTGTTCTGACCCGCGCCGTCATGTCTCACGCCATTGAGCACCGACGTCAGATTCAGAACTCCAAGTCTGGCAAGCGATCTCCTGAGCGTTCCATGCAGAACGTCATTCAGTACGCTGTTCAGGCTGCCATCAAGGAGAAGGGCTTTGAGATCATGCGCGACTACGCTATTGAGATTGTCATTCTTACTCTTGGTGCTGCTTCTGGTGTCCAGGGTGGTCTTCAGCACTTCTGCTTCTTGGCCGCTTGGACTCTGTTCTTTGACTTCATTCTCCTCTTCACTTTCTACACTGCCATTCTCAGCATCAAGCTCGAGATCAACCGCATCAAGCGTCACGTTGACATGCGCATGGCCCTTGAGGATGATGGTGTCAGCCGCCGAGTTGCCGAGAACGTGGCCAAAAGTGACGGTGATTGGACGCGCGTGAAGGGCGACTCTTCTCTTTTCGGTCGCAAGAGCAGCAGCGTTCCCACTTTCAAGGTTCTGATGATTCTTGGTTTCATCTTTGTCAACATTGTCAACATCTGCTCGATTCCGTTCCGCAACCCCAGCTCTTTGTCCACCATTCGAAGCTGGGCCAGCAGTCTTGGCGGTGTTGTCGCTCCTCTCTCCGTCGACCCTTTCAAGGTCGCTTCTAACGGTCTGGACGCTATCTTGGCTACAGCCAAGGCCAACAACCGACCTACACTTGTCACTGTCCTCACTCCCATCAAGTACGAGCTCGAGTACCCTTCCATCCACTACGCTCTTGGTTCCGCCATCAACGGAAACAGCCCTGCGTACGTCGATGCTTTCCACCACCACTTCCAGGGTTACGGTGTTGGCGGCCGCATGGTTGGCGGTATCCTCAAGTCTCTCGAGGACCCCGTCCTCTCCAAGTGGATTGTCATTGCTCTTGCTCTGAGTGTTGCTCTTAACGGTTACCTATTCAACGTCGCCCGCTGGGGTATTAAGGATCCCAACGTTCCCGAGCACAACATTGACCGAAATGAGCTCGCCCGCGCTCAGCAGTTCAACGACACCGGCTCTGCTACTCTTCCCCTCGGCGAATACGTTCCTCCTACTCCTATGCGCACTCAGCCTAGCACTCCCGCCATCACCGATGATGAGGCCGAGGGTCTTCACATGACCAAGGCTCGCTCTACCGACCTTCCTAACCGAAGCAACGAGGAGCTCGAGAAGCTTTTGGCTGAGAAGCGAGTCCGCGAGATGAGCGATGAGGAGGTTGTTTCTCTGTCTATGCGCGGCAAGATTCCTGGTTATGCTCTTGAGAAGACTCTTGGTGATTTCACTCGCGCTGTCAAGATCCGACGTACCATCATCGCCCGCAACAAGGCCACCACCGACCTGACCCACTCGCTCGACCGATCCAAGCTGCCTTACGAGAACTACAATTGGGAGCGCGTCTTTGGCGCCTGCTGTGAGAATGTTATCGGATACATGCCCCTGCCTGTTGGTGTTGCTGGACCTCTCGTCATCGATGGTCAGAGCTACTTCATTCCCATGGCTACTACTGAGGGTGTCTTGGTCGCCAGTGCCAGCCGAGGCTGCAAAGCTATCAACTCTGGTGGCGGTGCTGTTACTGTCCTGACCGCCGATGGTATGACTCGTGGTCCTTGCGTTGCTTTTGAGACTCTTGAGCGTGCTGGTGCTGCCAAGCTCTGGCTTGACTCTGAGGCTGGTCAGGATATGATGAAGAAGGCTTTCAACTCTACCAGTCGATTTGCCCGTCTCCAGTCTATGAAGACTGCTCTTGCTGGTACCAACCTCTACATTCGATTCAAGACTACTACTGGTGACGCTATGGGTATGAACATGATTTCCAAGGGTGTCGAGCACGCCCTGAGCGTCATGTCCAACGAGGGTGGATTCGATGATATGCAAATTATCTCCGTCTCCGGAAACTACTGTACCGATAAGAAGGCCGCCGCTCTGAACTGGATCGATGGTCGTGGTAAGGGTGTTGTCGCTGAGGCCATCATTCCTGGTGAGGTTGTTCGCAGCGTTCTCAAGAGCGATGTCGATGCCCTTGTCGAGCTTAACGTTGCCAAGAACTTGATTGGTTCCGCTATGGCTGGTTCAGTCGGTGGTTTCAACGCTCACGCTGCCAACATTGTCGCTGCTATCTTCTTGGCCACTGGTCAGGACCCTGCTCAGGTTGTCGAGAGCGCCAACTGTATCACCATCATGAAGAAGTAAGTTTATTCTTGAACCTCTACACTGATCATTGCTAACAATTTACAGCCTCAACGGAGCTCTCCAAATCTCTGTCTCTATGCCCTCGCTTGAGGTCGGAACTCTTGGTGGTGGTACTATCCTTGAGCCCCAGAGCGCCATGCTTGATCTTCTCGGTGTTCGTGGCTCTCACCCCACTAACCCTGGTGACAACGCCCGCCGTCTGGCTCGTATCATTGGTGCCTCTGTCCTTGCTGGAGAGCTTTCTCTTTGCAGTGCTTTGGCTGCTGGTCACCTTGTCAGGGCTCACATGCAGCACAACAGAAGTGCCGCTCCCTCCCGCAGTACTACTCCTGCTCCCGCTCCTATGACTCCTGTCTCTCTGGCCATGACCAATGCCCAGGAGCGCTCGGCATCAACAACATCAATGAGCGCTGCTGCCATTCAAAGGTCAAAGCGATAAATGAGCGTTTGCATTTGAAGAAGTAGATGAAGTTATAAAAGTCAATAGAGATGAGCATGTATGACATATGGTCTGGGATGGATGGGTCATACGACATGGAGTTTTCGCATTGGGACAATCTGGAAAGGTCGCGCAAAGCGTACATACATATACAGTCGTCGAAAGATGCAAATATGAGTGGTAGCATGAGTTTAATACCGCTTTAGATACTCAATTTTAATCCTTTTTTTGTTACTTATGAGCAGTTCTTGAATTTATCCATGGCGTCTCCAATGGATGTGAACTTGATACCCGTTTCTTCCATGCCTTTTCTGCACTCATCCCACTTATCAGGCATGACGGGCCTTGTTCCCTCGTTGACTACCCACGTCGTATAGCCCTCTTTAACCGCATCCTCAGCTGTGGCCTTGACACAAAAGTCGGCAGCCAACCCAACGACATAAACATCTGTAATCTTCTGCTCACCCAGCATTCCCGCTAGTCCACTATCACTCACCTTGAACGGATCATAAAACGCGCTGTACATCTCGACCCTCTCGTCCTGTCCCTTTTCGATAACAGCGTGCACGCGAGAGACGTCAAGCTCAGGGACTAATTCGGATCCGGGCGTTCCTTGGACGCAGTGTACGGGCCATAGGGTGGTCTTGTAGCTGCGGGATGAGTCGCGCGGATGCGTGATTGTAGTGGTGGACGTGTATGGTGTTGAGGATGGGTGGTTATCCGCGAAGGAAATGTGGTTTGGTGGATGAAAATCTTTTGTGACGAGGATGAGAGGGAAGGGGAGGGTCGTCAGGGTGTTGATTGCGGGTGCGATGGTGCGACCTTCTGGGACGGCAAGGGAGCCATTCTGGGAATGTTAGCTTTGCGGGATGAGAGTGATGGATATAAGATGAGATGGGGATCTATATCGGTGCGTTCATGAGATTTTGAAGTGAGAGTCGTCATTCGCGAATGCTCAATCTTATCTAAGTATGTCGCATATGTCGCAATGTTGTATTGAGCTCAAGAAGTGTCAGGACCGCTTGAGTCATATAACTCCGATCCATAGATCTCAATCTTTCGCACCAATGTTTACAGATCAACCGCTACTGAACAAACAAGATCCCATTTCGCAAAAGCATCTCGTCCTTCCTTCTACCCTTTGCAGAGAAGATCAACTTACTGGTGGACAAAAGTCTTCTTGAAAGTCGACGATGATAAGAGCCGGTTTAAAGCGTTTGTCGTTTGTCATTGTAACTGTAACCTGATTTATACTATTTGTATTGAGTATCAAATATGGGTGGATTCAAAGACTGATGGATATGTAATGAGCGAAAGTCTTTGTCTGTCAGTGTTCAAAGAGCGAAAGTCAACTATGACGATGTGAAACGGAAGTGAGAGCAGGTGATAAGGAACGGACCGCCGCGACCTTCGGCCCCGCAGTTCCGATGGAGGGGACTCGCGAAAAGGGAAAAAAATGTTTCCACAGAGCACATTGACAAGTCAGGGCATGTGGTGATTAGGTACAATACAGAAGACTCCAACATTTGACAAAAACACCAAAAAAAAAAAGAAAGAAAGAAAGCCTCGCAAACGCTCGCAATCGAAATATAGGAACAGCCCGATGCGGGGGTCGAACCCGCAACCTTGAGATCGCGTACTCGTAAGAGTCTCACGCTCTACCGATTGAGCTAACCGGGCGTGGCTCTTAATTGTTGAAGACAGGACTTTGTATTACGGACTATACTTGTGGAAGAGAAGGTTTCCTTGTTGGCAAATATTTTTTTTGCTTGGAGGATCGAGAAGTTTGGGTGGGCGGGCGGAGCGTTTAAATTAGTGAGGTGGATGGTCAGGGACAGGCTGGCTTTTAGGGGTTGTGGAGACGTGATGGGGGGAGGCTACCCTAGAGATCGCTCGAGAGACAAGTAAGGAGATGATAATGGTTGTTTTGTTGATGTTTGATGCTGCTTGCTTTGGAAATAAGATATGAATGATTGATGAGATGCCTTTGTTAGGTGAGGATATAAAGATGCTGTTGTGTCACCATGGTTGTCATTACACCCCCGACTTGTTGGTTGGTTCACTTGCGTAAGGCTTCAAACGCGCGCAACGTCAACGACCTCCCTCCATCACACGTAACATGCACGCTTAATCCTACGAAGCACCCAAAGCAGCCACAAACAGTCCCGAATACAGGTTTCCGTACTCGTATGCAATACCGTCAGCTTTGGAGCACATCCTGCTGACCCTACATACCCAATGCGTCCCATCCCTGCCTTAGCACGCACAGATCCTTATCTTACTCCCACGGCACATGCATGCATCTACGCGGACATCTACGAACCGCTCCTCCAAGACTCAGCAAGTGCTGACAATGGAGTAAGCATACCAAGAAAGACGAAACAAGGCCGGCAATATGGATATCAGCACTAATCACAACTACCGCTAACTGTGGAGGCGACCTTATTACCGGACATGATCCCTACGGTGCTCCATTCTCCGTCGGACTGATTTTCAGTCGCGCTAAGTCGCTTGTGGATTGCTCAATGAAACAGCATGGATTAAATACTACTCTCTCCCCGCTGCTTCCTCGTAAGCTGGATTGGTGTTTTGTCCATTGGATCCAAAATGTCTGCTTCTAGTATTGACCTGGGACCTGAGCTGCTGGCTCGTCTGCCTGCCTTGACGAGCCCTCTGGGCCTCGCATCTGTCGCTGCTATTTTACTCATCGGGCTTCTAATTACTGAGAAACTTCTCAGCGTGCCGTATCCACCAGATATTCCCCTGATTAGAGAACCCAAGGGTGCTCGTCGCTTCAGTCTGCGCACGCGATGGCAGTACCTGACCAACTGTCAACCTATGTTCTACGAGGCTTATCATGAGGTGCGCATTTTCTTACACCTCAAAGCACTGATACTAAGAGATAATAGTATCTTAAGAAAGGCAAACCGGTCGTCCTCCCAGGCTTTGGCATCAGAATAGAGGTCTATCTTCCTCAGAACCAGATGAGATGGGTCATGAACCAACCCGAACATGTGCTCGACCAAGGTAGAGCCTTTGCCGAGATCGACCAAGCTTCGTGGTCACTAGGTCATGATAAGTATGTCGTGGACGCCTGGCAGGGTATGATTGTCAAGTATGAAATGAACCGCGCGATCGAGGTAATTGCTAGCAGCATGAAGGATGAGCTGCAGGTTGTGTTTGATGAGCAGTTCGGAACCGACACAGAGAACTGGAAGACGATTGATCTTAGCCAGACGGTCAAGATGATCATTGCTCAGGCTGCCAGTCGCTTTACCGTTGGATTGCCACTTTGTATGTGTCTTGTACCAATTGAATGAGCATGTCACTGATGGAACAGGCCGAAACAAAGAGTACCTTCAGAATGCTCTCGATACAAATGAGCTCTTCATATTGAACGCCGGTATAACAGGTGGTATGCCACGTATCCTCCAATTCTTCCCAGGCACTATCTTTGGCTGGCTAGTTGGTAGTAAAGTGTCGCAGCTCAAGAAATGGGTCGTTCCCCTCTTGAAAAAGCGTGTCGACGACGCCAAGAACCACCCCGAGGAACCGGAGCCACAAGATATATTACAGATGATGATCAAGCACGCTCTGCGCGAAAGACAAGACGAGGTGGAGGACTGGGACTCGATGGCACGACGTGTTGTGGCTCAGAACTTTGGCGCTATTCACAACACGCAGTTGCAAGTCATCAATTTGCTGCTCAACGTCCTCGGTTCCGATGCCGAATACAACACAATTTCTGTTCTGCGCGAAGAAATGGATCGTCTCCTTGGTTCTGACGATACTGCCAATTGGACAAAGAGCGCTATCCAGTCCATGATCCGCGCCGACAGCGTCGCTCGCGAATCAATCCGTCTCGGTTCTTTCGGTAGTCGCGCTGTCTTCCGCAAAGTCATGATCGACGACTTCAAGACGGAGGATGGCCATCATCTTCCCAAAGGTACTCTCATATCTTTCATCGCATTCCCTGCGCAAACAGACGAGGAAAAATACGAGGATGGCCTTAAGTACGATCCCTTCCGATTTTCTCGCGCGCGCGAATTGGCTGCTAGTCGGGGCGAGAAGGCGCCCGCTGTTACATTCGTCACCACGTCGCCAGAGTTCTTGCCCTTTGGCCATGGAAAGCACGCGTGTCCTGGTCGATTCCTTATTGACTTTGAGATGAAGATGATTCTGGCGTACGTTTTGAAAAATTACGACATTAAGCTTCCGGATGAGTATGGGGGGAAAAGGCCACCTAACGTCTGGATTACTGAGGCTAATAACCCACCAAGCGGTGTGCAAATTATGGTCAAGAGAAGGGAACAGAAGTAGACACATCACAGTAGACATTTATATGGTGTAGCAATTGAAACTTGTTCATAAAGCAGACGCTGGGGGTATCTTATGCTTGTACATCCAATCATTCCATCATTCCATCATTGCTTTGTAAACCACGCTGTACCCACCAACCAACACCAACCATGATCATCATAGACCACCAATATCATTCACCAATCGTCCTTATCGCTACCGACCATCACCGACTCTTTTGCTTCTGCTTCACGTGCAACGACGTCCAGTTTCGACCAATGCGTTTGAGCATATGGCTGAATCTTCTCGGCTTGGCTACCTTAAGACACCCATGAGCAACAGAACCACCAGAGACGCGAGGAATCAACCCATTAATGTGAGCGACCTCAGCGACCTGGGCAACCTCGGCAACATGTCCAATATGAGAGACAGTGCCAGAGGTGACAGACTCGACCTGGAGACCACAGCGCGAAAAGTATTCATCACTGAAACTGGTAACCTGGCTTGATGTTGAGTCTGTGTTCTGATGCTCCAGCTCATAGTATGACCGTGCTGGCTTGGGAGGAGGAGGAATTTCACCGTCAAAGACAGTACTGTAGTAGGAGGCGTAGTAGTCAAACTTGCACTCCTCTTCTCCATCCTCGCCAGCGGCATACGAATTGATGAGCTGCTCCTCCCACTCCTCAGCTGAATTGAACAGAGATGCTAAAGAGTCATTCTCTGCCAAGTAGCGAGGGTCAATGTCTGATAAGGGAGGAGGTGGAAGTGAAGAGTCTAAGCTCGAGTATTCCCCTGTCCAGCCAGGTGCCTCTACCTCCTCACACTCAGGACTGTCAAAGACGGAAAGGTCACCAAGCTGAGAGTACTTGCCGGACCAGAATGGTCTTGTGGTAGGAGTACTATCTGGCTGAACCAGAGAGGTAGCAGGCAGGACTTCTGACTGGTCGGTGTCTAAGGTATCAAAGTAGTCTGAAGACATGATGCCAAGCCCGATGCCAGAAAAGATGGATGATGTTGCGGGGGGTGCCATTTCTTCATAGAAGAGAGGCAGATGCTCTGCCCAGGGAGCATTATAATTGCTATGGGTCTTGTAAGACATTTTGAGAAAGTATTAATGTCTGTTAGAATGTTAATAAATATCTTGATCAGCCAGAATCTTCCCAGGGTTACATACGAAGCAGAGCAGTTGTAAAGCGCAAGCTCCGAAAGAACAAATACTGAGGATATTCCAAGATGAGTATAGCAAGAATGTTCTTTCAGAAGCTTGTGGGGAGCGGGAGAGCAAGATTGTCTTTACTATTATTAAAGGGGGCCTGATGGTTAATATAGTCGACATGATATTGACTTTCTTGGAGCCGTTACGTTTCTCTTGTGAACATATCGCATATTAGGGTACAAATATGACACAATTAACCATTTAGAAATCTTATTTCTCGTTCAGTCATACTGGAAAATCTGTTCTGTGGAGTTGCTGGTGTATATGTGGTCAAGGTTTATATTGCTCAAGGCTGAAGTTGTCACATAAAGTATAAGAAGAAGTACGTGACTTTCCCCTCCACTAATGGTTGAACTTAGCTTTTTTAACTCTTGTAAAGCAGAACTTAGTGGGAAGAAGTCACCAGACGATCAAAAAATGCACCCGTTGCTGGGTAAAGACAAAAACTTGTATCATTTCTAGTTGTCGAGTCGGCGTTGGCAGCCTTAGAACTTTAGGCAGCCGGAGGCTTCTACACCAAAGTTTCATCACCTGATCATAGATTTGTAGAAACAACCTGGGCAGCAGAAAGGCGTGGAAGTTGGGAAAGGATTCTTTTCCCAACCCATCGGTTGGAAGGTTGCGCTGCGGAACACGGCAGTGATGTGATACGTAACGTATATAGCAAATTATCATGCTAACCAAACATCCAATTACATCGGTGAGATGGCCGAGTTGGTTATGGCGCCAGGTTAAGGTTAACCTTAACACCAATTTCCTGGTGGAGCAATCCTCCTGGGTTCGAGTCCCAGTCTCATCAAGATTGTCTTTTTGACTTTTTGCCCTTCCCATTGAATTTCTCGAACAACCAAAACATCTAGAATCTTCATTTATTTTCCATTTCGTGACACCGGCAGTGGTGGTTGAGGGGAGGATACATGATCAAGATCTGTGTTGCCCTAACACTTGTGACTCATCTATACAAGCAACATACGCTTCTAATGTTAGACCTTCGATGTTGCCAAAAAAGAAAAAAAAAACTAGAAATTAACAATCTTATCTGCTACTCAAAAACTATATGACTAAGTCCGGAAAAACAACCTCAAGGAAGACGTATCGCTCCCTCAGCAACCACAGTGGCCGGTCCAGAGAGGAACATCTTTGAAATCTCCTTGCCATCAGATTTCAAGTTGACATCCACAATGATACTACTCTCGCGACCAATCTCGCTTCCCTGACTCATAATGAATCGATAAGCATCAGTTGGCTTGCCCACCTGTAAAGCAAGGTACGCGGCAAGGGAGCAACACGCGCTTCCAGTAGCAGGATCCTCCAGATCGATGGCTATCATGCGAACACGCAAATGCTCGACTCTGCGTCTTGGGCTCATTGAAACCTTTCCGCGGCAATAGTAAAGTGTACCGGTGAAAGAAGGAGCCCAGTCTTCATCTAGTTCCGTCTCCTGACACTTACCCGCAGCCACGCTGGCGAAAAGCTCCTCTTGCTCAGTCATTTCGACAAGAGTATAAGTGACTCCCTTGACGATTGAAACAGCTGGGTAATCGTCTTTCAATTGCGATGCTTGATCGACCAATTTGGGTTGGGTGTCGAGGATATTCTGTTTAGGCGTGCCTTTAGAGTGGACGTGCACGTTGTGAGGCACATTAGCCCGGACTGTATCATTCTTGGCATCGTACTCAAGAACGACTGGACCAGCCTGGCAAGTAACAGAGATAGTCTCGGGTAGAGGATCAGGCAGGTTGATGCCGGGCAGAAGTCGATGGAAGAGTACATGTCCCGTTCCAATGACAGGATGTCCAGCGAATTTTATCTCATCTGCCGGTGTGAAGATATTCATGCTGAGCCGACCATCTTGGTCTTGACGGAGAAAAACAGTCTCGGAGTAGTTGAACTCCCGAGCGACTGTCAGCATGTGCTCGTAGGACAATGGTTCGCCTTCGACTTTGACGACAGCTAGGGGATTGCCCTTGAAGCTGGATGTGATGGATTAGTATACGTGACTAAGAGAATGATGGAATATGGTTACCGTTGGGCAGTGAAGACATCGAGTGTGACTGGGAAGCGGGGTTAGCATAAGCTGGAAGTTATGGAATCAAGTTGGTTTGCCTACCGTAAGAAGCTTTCTGAAGACTCATGTTGATAGATTTGAATGATGGAAATGTCGGTGTTGGGTATGATAAGGAGAGAGTCGGTAGTTCATGTCTTGTTTGACAACCCGATGTACACGTATGGTGGTCGACCCACATGAGTCACTCGCTACCCCAAACAGATCCTTGTCCTTGAGTCAAGCCGGCGGGTCGGAAATAGTCCACATGCCACCTGTGCCACTATACTAAAGCACAAGGGATGACAAAAGACCTTAAGTAGGATAGCATTAAGTATTGAGTCCGGGTCTTAGGTAGGATACCATTTCTGTCCGGCCTTCTACGTGTGCGGATCATTTTGCATCCCGCCTGCTGGGTACCGCACCTGAACGAATGCTTGTCATTTGGGCGAGCTTATAAAGCACCTAAGCTAATAGGTTAGAGGTTGAATGATTTGTCAAGAAGTGTTTATGGTGTTAATGTATATCTTATTGGACTACTAAAGTGTCTACCAGCGAGGATGGGTGCATCATAGCGCTTGCAAAACCCCTGGACTGGTTAGAGCTGACAGGAAAACTAGAGACCAAAGCTTAGGGTGCTGAAAATGAATAGCCTATGAGGCTAGCTGAGTTGATAAAAACGGTGACTATCTACCAAATGCCCATGCCAGTATCGCCTCACAACTTCGGCGCCTTGATGCCTTTGCTCGCACACATCGCAGCAATAGTATCACGGTCTCTTGACCAAAGAAAGATATCACTGACGTCAAGATAGTTAAATTTGCTGAATTTGCATCCACGTCCAACCTCTCTCAGAAGACTCTTAATGTCTTCTGCAATTGAGGGATATGTTCTAGGTGGCCTTGTCGCGACGCTATAATACCCTAGCTTAGACCGCGTAAGGGTCAACCCTTCGAGAGAATCTGGTAGCAGCATGACGAGGAAAGCCGATATTTGGCGCCATCGATACACGTCATAGAAAAGATCTTCAACGTCAATGCTGAGCCTTTTCAGATTGGAAAGCTGCCGAAGACAGCTCACCAACGCCATAGGATCTTCAGTGATAGGCCGATTCACCCGCCGTGGACCGAACGCGGCTTGATGAAGGCATAATTCTTCCAGTGATTCAGCGTGGTGAAGAATGCATTTTGATAGTAATCTCTTATTACTGCGAGACGATCTAGAAAGATCTACTTCGTAGGTCAGCGCACGCAAATGCCGAAAAACTGTGACCATGCTCAGTAGCTCTGCTTCCGAGATTTTAGTGGCCTCCAGAGAGAGCTCTTCAACGTTTGAAGAGCCTTCAGGATATGGCATTTCATATTGTGTCTTCAAAAATCGTCCCTGGCGAAGAGGTAGGCTAACATCTATAGCACCTGCTCTAACTGTCTTCAGTCCTGGTAGTTGAAAGACCGACGCAGGGAGTTTAGCAGTTTGATGAGCTGGATCGCACGACCAACTCTTGACATGGAGGTATTGTAACCGAGCCAGTGGCATGCTGATTCGTTCTTCCTGATGCCCCTTGGAAATATTATAGACGGTCCAGTCTATGAAACTGAATATCAGAGCTTTTGAGTCGGAGACTGATACATTCGGGATTCCAAAGGATATACAAGTCACCCTGGTTGTCCAGGACAAGACCAGGACAGCAATAGCATCTGAATACCCTCTCTTGATTTGCTCAGCCCACTCTTTTGTCGACTCTGCGAAGCCCGGGACGGTTTCTTTGGCAGCTTTCGAAAGTGCATATAAGTTCTCTCGTCTAAGCAGGACAGGGCATATCGAACTGAACCGAGTGTTCACCTGCTTTGTGACCAGTTCACCGAAGTCCAACGACAGAACACGAACACGATCTTCGGGATGGCGCAGGAGATGGAGGGCTAACAGTCCTAGATCTGGTGTGTTGGGGCCTCGCTTCCAGTGGCGTGACAACAGGGGAGATACGACTCTCGAAATCTGCTTGTTTACAAGGGCAAAGGGTCTTAGACCGTCGTGACCGCCATCTGCTGAAATGAGAACTGCGATGTCCTGTATCAGCTCGTGGAGAAGATCCTTCAGGCGAGCCATTTTAGAATGTGGCTGTCCATAGACTTGTTGAGGTGTTGAAGAAAGGAATGAGAGAAGTGAGTTGGGATCTCTTGGATGAAGCGCACGATTTATATGAACAGGTTGCAAAGCGGTCAAAGTGAATGGCCAGTAAAAGAGACGTGAAGTTCCAGAACAGGGGGGATATTTGGGTTTTCTACCCTCCGAAGACAAAGTAGGCATAGATGTTCAACAATGGAGCAGATAAAGCATCAGACTTTACAAAGTATTCGATCGGATGATACAAACATTACTTTGCACCATTCACGCTGGCAATTTGCTGTCGCAAAAAGCATACCATGATGGAATAGAGAGTTATTGATGGTCACATCAGAACAACAACAGCCGTGACAGTCGCCCAAACAGCCTGCAAAAAGTCCCCATGACAATCTAACCCAGCAAGAAACCGCTGGACGGCCACGCCACCGATTGTGGAAGCTACAAAGCATATGGCAATCTTGCGTGTCAAGCCCCGCTGTAGAATAGCAGTACCAATGACAAGGTCGCCAATGGGAACTATGCAGGAAATGGTTGAGCCATCGTCAGGTTGACGATCGTTCTGGTATCGATAGAAAGATGCAGTTGATGTTGCACCGTGAGTGAAGCGTGATGCACTGCCGTAGAAGAGAAGGAGGGCGAGTGAAATTGGGAGAAATCGTTTTAAGATGGGGAGCGACATTGTGAACAGTGGCTGAGATGGAATGTCTGTCAGTTGAATCAATACTTTTTAAAAGATGACCAAGAATAGTGATGCAAAAAGACCAACTTAGGCAGCCATGAAAGAGGGCTTGTTCTTTGTAGTTCAGGATAGCAATGGAAGCTGAGTCAGATTATAGCTAAGGTGGTGTTGTACTGCCGTGATGGAATTATGGAAGGACGGAATGAGACAGATCTTTCTTGCTGTTTGGAACAGGGATACTGCAGAACTCAATTGGCTCACCGTCATAAAAAACCAACTAATGCCAAGAGAAACAATGGCAATACATTAACTAACAGACCACCAACACAAACAAGGTATCCAATGAAACGACCTGCATTTGCTATGTACGGAAATAACAAAAAAATGTAAATGCTTTGTCCACTTCGTATCAAAATTTGAGACAACTCGATAAGCTTTTCTGTATAAAAGGAAAACGTCATCCCGCGCGTTCCGAGGTATCTTGTGGGTTCTGCTACATTTCACCGCCTGGAATCTACATGGGAAAAGTCAAGTTTCCCAGAAGGGAGGATCGTGAAGAACAAAAAAACATACATCGTTTTTGAAGGTGTCGTAGTCATGGCTGAACCGTTTTGGGGTCCTCAGACCTCTTATCTCAAGTATGTATAGTTCTGAGTAGCTGTGGAGATCAATTGCTAACTTGAACTAGTTTCTGTGAAGAGGTAAATATCTCACAAATCATTGACCATTCCAGGACGTTGAGTTGACGTGTCATTTTGAAAAATAGGATTATGTGATTACTCGATATGTTGCTGAATTCATCAATACTATCAGCAGTCTTACATATGGTTGGTCTGATCCTCAATCTGTCGGCTAAAGATCTGCAATTGACCGTTCTTGTTTAGTCGCGTATGGACTCTATGGCTTGTTGACTTCGCCTAAGTTCCCGACGGGTCCCCGGTTGATTTCCTATTGTGGACTCATGGGTGTTGGTATCTGTTCTGCAGGGTATCACATGACACTCAAGTATCACACCCAAATGTGTACGTCTGTCTATCCTCTATACCGCGAGTCATACTGATTGTTGCTAGCCGATGAGCTGTCAATGCATCTACTCACTACACCTCTCATCTACCGCCTTCTTAGCTTCAAGGCTACACCAGAGAAGACCAGACTATATGCAATTGTGCTCTCGACACTCTTCACCATTGTTATGGTTACACATATGGTCATGGATGAATTTCTGCTCCACGCTACTACCTTTGGTTTAGGCATCTATGTCATTGCTACTCGAGTGTTGAGAATCATTCCTCAGCAAGTCAAAGACCCTGTTACCAAGAAGAAGTTTCAAAACATTGCTGTTCTTGGACTTGGTAAGAAATATCAAATACAATGTGCAAGATGAGACTGACAATAATAGGCTCTTTTGGTTTCGGCTATGTCGTTTGGTTGATTGACGAGTTTGCTTGTCGTTACCTGACTAGTGCAAGACACTCTGTTGGCTTACCTTTTGCCTTTTTGCTCGAGCTGCATGGATGGTACGTTTGATAGCTAGTGTCTATATGGAGAAACACTAACACATATCAGGTGGCATGTTCTCACCGCTATCGGAGGATACACTGCCGTTGCAGTCATCGATATCGTCACGACAGGCGAAGTGACAGAAGATCCTACAGATACCCTTGCTTGGCCGGTTCCCCTTGCAGTAAGGCTTATGTCTGGACCTACAAGCTCGGTGAAGAAGGGGTAAGCCTCACCGAGAGGATTGGCAAGGCAGTATGCAGGATTAGACATGACTCCCACGATCAGAAGCGGAGATGAGAGGGATGACTCTTTCTTTAATACTCAATCAATAGACAAATTTCAAAGGATTTATGCTTGACTCGGTTTCGGCACTCATTGCTTCACGTGTTCTTCACTCAATTGTTCGGGAAGGTGAAGGATCGGGCAAAAGATCGCGGCCTAAAGCCTAACAATATGGGTCTTATCAAGGAAGCCGCATAGTCCTGGCAGAGAGAAGAGCCCCATAAGGCCATTGCCGAATAGCGAGAATCTTAAGACGGATCGAAATAGAACTGTAGAAACCCCACGGGAACCTGAGCGGTAAGGGCGTATCACAATTTCAGACATTGGAACGTGGATACGTGACAAGCTCCAGTAAATAGAGCACGTTGATCTTGGCCATTTTGATACAGCACTGCGTTGTGCCGGACACCGGAGAACTGGCCGAGATCCTGAAACAAAAGATATCTTCCAAGGAAAGATAAAGAGACGGAAATCTCTGTTAGCTTATGCGTCATCCATGGTCCACCGAATATGGAATCAGCATCCCCAAGCTCTAGATAGACCCAAATGCCGATATCGCCCGACTCCGAAGTGCCGTCCTCCGTCCTCTAGTGTGATAGACCACTGCTGGTGACCAAAATAGGATACCAATCCTAGTGTCTCATCTCATTTTCGTATCTCTCTGCCGTGTCTCCGTCCCAATGCGGCTCCGCAAAAACAACCGATCAAATTACGTGCTCTGGTTGCTTAAGCTTAATGACTCTACCCACTCGACCGGGCCAAGAGACACGAATCAAGCTTGACCCGTCTCGCTGTCTCAGTCTCCACGGTATTTCCCCGGGATTTCCTTATCTATGAGCTATTAAGCATAAATTTTACAGTGCAGAAGACCTGTTGATCGGCAGTGGAGAAAAAGCGGGAAATGAAGGAATGGGGAAACAAGCTTATTCTTCCTTCAACGATGACTCGATATTCTGGAATTGTTCTTGATACAAGAGAATTGGTGTAATCGACAACTAAAAAAGATGCCGCTGAGCCTCAATGCAGGTGTGTGCAAGCTCGACCAACCGCTTGCAACAAATTATTCATAGAGTCGCATTTTCTTCGCCGACCTCGTGATTTGGGGGAACCAGTTGTACGCCACTGCTTTAGTACTATAACGCATCGGGACGAGAAAACGCCCAGAGATAAGAAAACATTTCGGTCTAGAAGGTCTTGACTCTAGTACGGTGGATCATTGACCGGACGGAGTTTTCTCGATATTGCTCGGCATGGTGGGATCGGAAAGGCTGGGCGGCCTTGAAGAGTGTGATGCCGAGATGCCCAGATGGGATTATCTTTCTAGGTTTGTACAAGAATAAAGATGGGCATCGCCCTGCTTTGTAGTCGAAATGTTGAGCATCAGTTTATTAATTCATCACAATGCCTAAGCCGACAATCGACGTGTCTAGCCCAGCGGCCTACTCACCAGCTGAAACAGCAGAGCTAATATGCCGCGCTGGTGTGAAAAAGGGACGATCAAGACCTGATAAGGTCTTTTTATCTGGAATCTCTGGTGGATGCATTCTCGCTTTTGGATGCGCTGTTTCATTAACGGCTTTGACGGCGCCGTGGTACCAGGAAAATGCACCAGGTCTAATCAAGATTATTGGAGCTATGGTTTTCCCATTGGGTTTGGTGACGGTGATATTGACGGGTGCCGATCTGTTCACTTCTACAAACTTGGCATGTTGCTTCATCGACAAAGCCCTATCAGAGACGAGGCTAATGTATGTTCCAGTTCACCTTCGTTGCGGTCCTCAATGGAAGATTGTCAGTATGGAGAATGTTACTCCATTGGTTCCTCTGCTTCTTTGGAAACTTGGGAGGGTGTCTCTTTGTCATGGCAATCATCGTCGGATGTAAGTAATGTCAAGCAATCATAACTCACAATCCATCACTAACAACTCACAGTTGGAGGCATCTTTGACGGTGAACCTTACAGAGAAGAAATCATTGCTTATACAACAAAGAAGCAAATAACCCCAGAGGCCCACCAAATATTCCTCCGAGCAATCGGATGTAACTGGCTCGTTTGTCTGGCGTGCTTCTTGGGTGTACAAGCAAAGGACTTGACCTCAAAGGTTGTTGGCATGTGGATCCCCATTTTTGCCTTTGTTGCGTTGGGTTTCGACCACGTTGTTGCAAACATGTTCTTCATGCCCTTGGGTATCTGGATGGGCACACCTGGTTTGACTATAGGACTTTACATCTGGAAGGGTAAGTTCAATTTCCTTCTATCGCTTTACAGGACTCCAGCTGACAAGTGCAGGCATGATCCCCGCCCTCTTTGGTAATATTCTCGGAGGCAGCTTATGCTGCGGTGTATACTTTTGGTGGATGTATTTGGCAGATATAGACGACGAAGAAAAGCCTGAAGGTAAGGGTGTTCTCCCTCGCGGTGGACATGATAGTCCTTCGGATGAGGAAAGCCAGATGGAATCACGGTAGAAGAGGCTCAACACAAGAGCACATAATCATAGACGACATTACAAAAGCATAGAAAATAGACATAGACTTAGAAAAAGCGTTGTTAATACGTACTATAGAGCTATCATACGACCCATGCGGTACTAGCAAACTTCCCGAGACATGTCATTATCTCATTTTCCGTATGTGTGTGTGTCTATTGATCAAAATCCCCGGCTTGCGTGACAAGATAGAATAGGATTGGATAGACTGCTCTGTCAATCGTATCCTGCTTTCTATCTTGCATGCACTGCGTGTTCAAATTATCCGAAGCCTCGGTCCCTCGACACCATCCCCGGTCACGATCCCACCAGTTAAAACCGAGCCGCCCAGGTGAGACTTTCACTTCAATCCTTCTTCAGCTCCCCTTTTAGAAGTTCATCAACCTCCTTGAAGACCTTTACTTGTTCTTGTACCATCGGGGATTCGGCCAAGGTCTTGAGGTATGGAAGAGCATGCTTGAAGCTGTTCTTCAAATTCGATAATCTTAGTTCCCAAATGCCCTCAATAGCCTCTTCTATCGACTGGCCGAACTGGGTAAAGATCGTTCTCTGTGAAGCTCCATCTCTTTGGCTTTCGATCAACGCAACTTGTGATTCGATTCCGACGACCCTAAAAACGAGCTTGAGGACATCGTCCAGATTGCCCGTACGTTCAGTGGCATTCGCTGACCGAAATGCGTCTTTGATGCCCGCAATAAATGACCTCACCTGTGATAGCGAGCATTGTAGTCCCTCCATAGTCGGATCGTGAATATCGAGGTAGATCTTCACAACACCCCAGTCCCGTGATAGAACTGCTGTACTTGCCAGTAGGTATTTTATCTTTGCCTTGACGGAAGCATCCAACTTTCGCTCTGAGGTACGGGGGCGCTTTGCTGGAGGTTCTTCCATCTCGCCCTTCATAACCCTTTCAAGTATCCCTCTTTCTTGCAGGTCTTGGAGTTGAGCTTCCTTGCCATCCCATTCAACGCACCCAGTCTTTGGACACTGCCACAGCTCGCCGCTAGGAATTTTCAAGTATCCGGCAACTCTGTAAAGCTCTCTTGATTGATCAGAGCACTTGCAGTTTTCCATGTAATAGGCTGAGCCGTCGAAGCGTCGTTTAATGGACGTCTTGATATCCTTGTTGTCAGTGTAGTAGTCAGATGAAATCTTGGGGAACGATCGACCAACTTTCTGTGCCTCGCCGGTCAAATTCATGCATCTGGTGTTGGAATTTGGTCTCCAATACGATGCCCCTGGATCACTACTGAGGGTACGGGCAACGGGATGGAGATGCTTCGAAAACAGCCAGCTAGGTCCACCAACATCTCGAAAGGCATCGCCATCGATATGCTCATGAGGATGATAGCTTGGAAGCCCCAAGGTCTGAATATCATTCAAGCAGCACAATCTGAAGAGATTGTCCGATGGCCGCTCTGCGTTTGTGCAATCTTGCGGAAATACCATACTAGTACCGGGCATGGAAGCAGGAATCAGATTGAACCTGTGTGTCTTGGGTATTTGTGGAGATCGCGACTCAATCTATGCGCACAATTTCCGTACTTCGTGGATGTTAAGGTGACTGGACGTGACTTTGATTGTATCTTTGCGGTGGTTACTCGTTGCGAAACGGGCTGGGTGGATGAAAGCCGTAAGGCGTTTGGTCTCAGCGTACCTCAACATGTGAGGGAAGTACAGTACGAATTGGCCTAGGGGAGGAAGCTTGGGAGGCTCAGGAGGCTTTGCAACGGCGGAACAGTGAGCCAGAAACGCTTCACTCGACCCACGATTATTCTCCAGGTCAATATAGATGATCGTTGCAGCCAAAGCAATATTCAGCGGCACATTATCGTAAGGATGCTTGGACAAGAATCCCTCCATCACCTTGATCAAGGCCTTCCGGAACTTTAGTGTGGACATTGCCGGCCAACGCAATTTGTAATACAGTGTGTCGTAGTTGTCACCATCGTGAATGGGTCGGCAGATCGCGGGCTTGCGCTCCTTCAACTTGTTTGAAGGAAGCAGTTTTGCAGCACCGGCAGGGTTCAGCCCACTTTCCAAAAGGCTGTTCTCGCGCTTGATGACGGGAAGGAGGTGCTGCTTCTCTGAGTTTGGCAAAGTATTCCAAAGTGCGCCTTTGAGGTATCCAAGGTTTCCTGGAATCAGCATATTCTCAAGCCAAATGACGTCTCTGCCTCCAATGGGTTCACCCGACTGGCTTAGCAATTTGACACAATCCAGGTTGTCGGTGTTCTCCGCACCCTCCTTCCATTCAGGCCCCTTGACCATAATAATTGGTAGGCAGTCAATGGCAGATATACCAACGTAGAGACCCTGAATATGGATATTCGGGGTTATCGTGCTTGCGGGGACCATGTTGAAGTGCTTTCTCACAGCTGCTGCGATGCCACCATTTCTGCCTTTCTCGACTTTGCATGCCCGTGCAGCAAGACTAAATACCAGGTGTTTGGATGTCAGGGCTCGCCGGTTCAATCCATCGTCTGATGAACTGGTTTCAACTTTCCAAATTGCACACTCGCCCAGGGGCTCAACATCCCTGTCCCTATCCGAGATAGAGGCAATTTGTCCCGGACGAGTAAGCTTCACCGACTGCGTCGGGAGCGGCCTGGGGGTCTGTTTGGATGAACTAGCCATCCTATCGGGCTAATGCATATACCATGTATCGAAACGTAGGTACGGACAGGAGGACTGTATGTGGGTAAGTATGTGATGTCTCTATCCTCTGCAACGATCGCTTACAGTGTAGTTTGAATCAATTGTTGTTTCCTCGAAGATGAATGTGATATTAAGCCAAGGGTGATGAAAGGAGTAGTTTCCAAATTCGATAGTAATGTTCCGTCTCAAATGGTGATAACTCGGCGAGGAGTGTCTCTGTAATATCACAGTCAGTCACCACATACTCGATACCCTGGCTGAACACCAAATTGACTTAGAAGACTAAAGCTTACAGCGACTACGTGTATCAGGTTAGATAAAAAAAAATAAGGAACGAGCGTCTTGTGACGGAGTATGATCGACGGTGGATGATGCCGACCGCGGCGAACGTCTTGCTGTGGTATTATTAGGACCCCTGCTTCGAATCAATGGAGAGGAGGAAGAGGAAGGTTGAAGAGGAAACGAAAAGTTCAGGAGATCTCAGAGCTAGGCAATCGTATTAAAGAACACGTGATTCTACGGACTGTGAATCACTCACCTGGTTGAGGTCTCGCGAGGTAACCAGGCAGAAGCGCAATCTTAGGACTCAGTGTCGAGATTTTAGGATAGGTACGACGAGGAATGACCCTAGAATATGGCTTGATGTGACTTGGAGTCTCTTGCTCATTTCATCTTCTATGTCCTTAGTCGCCAGGTCAGTGACGGCCGAAAGTAAGATTATTTGTTCTAAAAACTCGAAGAGTAGAGGCTATGTTTACGACTTTGAAGTTGAATTGGTCGATAAATTGAATTCTTAGTAGCGATGTTTTTATCACAACTTACGAATCCAACTCTCAACGACAGCCTGAATCTCATCACTATTCTTCTCCATAAAGAGCATGTGTCCATTCCCATGAATACCAATTGTACCAAGCTCTATATGTTCTAGCTTCTTACATCCGGCTTGGCGATAATAGGCAGCTGTGCAATGCTCATACGGCTGGTGATATGAAGCATCTCCGTTAACGATAAGGATAGGAATGTCCTGGAGATTGACCAGCTTTCGCGGTTTTGGGTCCTCAGCTTGGAGTATGCACTCTGTAGACAGATTATCTCTTGGAGGATGAACCTTTTGAATGAGTTCGGTCTTTGGATCAGTGACCGGAGGATCATAAGTTATTGGTACATCCCATAGTCCCCAAGGCCGAGGATGTTCACCACCAAATTTGAAAATTTCATCTTTGAACGGAGGTCCTGCGGCTTCAAGAAGGACGATAGCCTTTGTAAGCTCAGGTCGTTTATCGGCGATAAGAGTAGGCATGAAGCTACCCTCACTATGGCCGAGGAGAATAGCTGGTCTTCCAATCTTATCCAGCAAGGCCGCACCTGCTGCTTGCATTGCCGTTTGTTGATTCGTTGAATTATCGACAAACTGCACATTGGATGCATAGAAGGCATCGAAGATTGGATCTCCTCTCACACCAGCACCAGGCCATTGGGTATGGTTGACAGCTTGAGGCCATAACATGTGATCCCGGGGATTGGTAAAGGCCGCCTCAATTGCTTCAGCCGACAGAATGATTGGCTTCTCAGCATCAGAGGAAGGCAACCAAGCCGATCGACCACGAAAGGTCTGATCCACAATGTAGAGCTCATATCCTTGACTGATGAATTGAGAAGCCCAACCACGACCACCATCGGGCTTATTCAGAAAATTCTAGAATCCGCAAGTCAGCATGGGCTCGTTTATCGAACGGCTTCCGAGATAGTGACTTACAGTCCCTGTCTGTGCCACGCCATGAATCATGACGATCGGTGTCTCCTTGGAATGACCTTTCACCGGAATAAGCTTCTCCACATACATCTGACCGCGAAAGACATGGCCACCCTCGCCATCGTCAACGTATTGTCCGCCGGTGTAGAAGAATGAGCGGATAGCGGGAACTTCAGTGGTGGTCTCTTGTGGCACGACGGCACGGGCCACGACGTCGGAGTATTTTCCGATTGTCGCTGCAATGGCCGCAGTAAGGATACCAAGATTCATTGCAGACGGATCCGTGGGGTGAGCGGGAGGATGCTTGCTGATGTTGAAAGTGGAGGAATAATCTTTGCTGACGAGGTTGGGTTCCAAATGAATCGATCGACGTCGGTCTCCGCACGGAGTTTTTGTCTCACCAGGGTTCCTTGATAAGATTGATGAGGCTGACAGGCTGAGCCTCGGCGAAAACGAGGGTGCAGTGGGAAACAATTGTGACGATTATCTGCATTTGGGGGAGTACAATGTGGACTAATTTTGATCTCTGATGTCAGCATAAATAGCTCTGTTGATATTCTGCGATTGCGTAATCTCTAAGTTCTTGTGTAACGTACACGATAAGCTTGC